>JASDQU010589126.1:0-20133 GCA_032191745.1 Picea mariana | reverse complement strand
ATTGTGGCAAAACTATTGAAAGGAGGTGTCTAGTATGGATCATGATGCATGAGGGGGGGTGGTAAAGAGAACCAATGATGGTTGAGGTGACCCTTCTAGAGTAGTACACTGCTGGATAAAAATTGCTCAGACTCGAAATAACCTTCTATCCCAGAAAATTTAATTACTAGTCAAGATGGTGGTTGGGGAGTCTTCCTCAAGAGTAAATGAGGAGATGGGAATAGTACCGGTCTAGAAACTTTCTAATATTACCCACGAAATATTTTTGGGAAAGGAAAGATAATTCAGGAAAATCGTGGGAGGAGGGTAGAATATGCACACAAATGGGTCGAAAGACCATTCTAGAGAAAGCAGAGTGCGCGAGGCTCTCTGGCTTGGAGGAGGACTGAGAAATATATGTTTTTCTGGGTACATGAGCGCTTGGACAATGTTTTCTAATCAAGTTGATAAACATAGATGAAATGATTGAGTAAGCAATCACAACAAGCTTCTTTGCTTGGTGGATAGAAAACTGAAGTGTCAGGGACCTGTGGGAAAAGGAGAGTAACATTTGTCCCTTGTTGTAGCTGAGAAAAGAGGAAAAATTCATCTATCTCATGGAATCATGGTCTAGATAGGGGGTGGCCAGTTGAGGAATACTCAAAGAGAAAAATGTGGCTATGGTTGGGTGGAAAAGAGCATCTATTTCAACAATTTCCAACTAATTTCCAATTTCAGATAAGTGTGACTATGCGTTTTTATGTTATCTTGTTTTTTGTTTTCATATTATGCATTATGTTCTTGACTCTTGAGCTAGATGATGGAAGATTCTTTTACATTCTTTGAATGGTAGAATTCATGGCTCTGATGGCCTAGAGGCTTGGGAAATTGGAAGCAAAGCTTCAATATCATAATTTGTAGATGGTTGTTTGCATACCTCTGTTTAGAGAAGGAGAATTGTTAGAAATGAGTTTTAAATGAATTTGGGAGTATAATACTTTGATACCTGTGTTGGTTGGAAAGTCCTCAAGGGATTATCTTGAGACCAAACCTGGAAATATAGAGTCAGGACAGACTTTATGAGATAACTCTAAACCTGTTAATCCCTTGGAATTACCATTGTCCTGTTATAGGATTTGGGTTCTGAAGTGAAAGAAACTTCCTTCAAATCATTCTCCCCAGTGACTACAAGCTCAAGTCCGTGACCTTAACCAAATCTTGGATAATATATGAGAGTGTATCCCTCAAGGCTTGTCAAATCCCCATATGACCAGGACCTTGGAACCCTGCGCTATGCTAAAAGGGAGCTAGGACTTCCGGGCTTTGGGACTTCGGAGATTTGTGACTTCAGGATGTTGGAACCTCACAACATTCAAATCCCACCAAAGAAAACCTGTTGAAATGGTGACTGGATGATTGATCGACAACTGGTAGTTTCTTATCTGTTATCATGGGATCTACTTTATCATTAAATCTTGAGTAGTTTTTTGACCACAAAGTTACGCGAGTCGTCGATCTAAGAAACATCAATATCCATCTTGATCGTTGGATATATGCTACTGTAAAATTTGGTGTTGACCTACTCCAAGAGTGAAAAATGTGTTAAATGGTCAGAATCCCTGAATGTTGAATCCACGATGTAACACAAGCCATAGATCTAAGGATCCTTCAAAACCCTTCTTGACTGTTAGATCAAGTATAGTGGAAGGATAGAGTACATGGTATCATTAACCGAAAACAAGCAATCATCTCCACTTTATGACTCCTTCCGGGAATCGAAGGGTTAAGAATGGAAAGGGTTGTGAACTCATGAATCCATGAAGTGGAGAAATCCTGTCAACTGTTAGATTGTGGGGAAGAATTTGGGAGAAATGTGAGTCATCGATATAAGGATCTTTTGGGCACCCTTCCCAAGTGTTTGATCAACTAGTGGAAGGATAATGTAAGTACTTCGACGAAGTCTTACTTTGAGAGTTTGGAACTTTGAAACTCTAGGACTCTAGGAGATGCAAGGATATGGGATGGTGCATTAAGCATTGAGGTGCATAAGTGTTCAAGTGCCGAAATCCCCGTGGATTGTGGAATTGGTTGTCGAATCACCAAAGTGTCAAAATCCTTGTGGCATTGTGGGATTGGTCACAAATTAAGTGTGGGACCCCTCCCCTCTTGTTAATTGTAAGCTACATGTTAAGAACAGATGAATCTTGGTTGTCAGATCCAAGGGAGGATAGAATATCCAACATATTTTTTGGAGTGGAAAGATTCCTTCAGACTTCAGAGCTCTGGGGAAGTTTGTAGACCAGTAAAAGAATATTGAAGGCACCAAAGGCTTGTTAGTCACGAAGGTTGGAATACATTTCCCTACAACCACCCCTCTAGTGGCCATGTCATCACTAGAGGATGATGATCGAAGTTTTTTCAGTGCCATGTAGGATGGTACGAATGAGGTGAAGCGACGTGGCCTTTGACCAACAATACCCCGAGAAGTTTAGGGAGCCATAACTTTTGACTTAAAATTCAGTCTTTGTTGGCCCTTGACCAAGTTTTGAGGAACACTTGGTCATATTTGACTGTTTTTGGGACTTCAATAGCCTATTGAATATGGAGCACTAGATGAAGCAGAGATCATGGGATCTCGGCCGACTTTCGGGCCCCTTTTTGGGTTTTGGGACAATGTAATGGGAAAGGGATGTCGGCCCGTTGGTTTACCCACACTTAGGCCCACTTTTGTATGTATAAATAGATGTCTAGGTGAAGTAAGTAGAGGATGGTAGCCTATCTATGTGATATAAGCTAAGTGCTAGTAGTGCTTTGTGCATGACTGTAGAAGGGTTACAGAGCTAAGTGAAAGTTATTATAGAGATTATAGAAGGCTTTGTGCTACAATGCAAGGAAGAAGGATCTAGTGAGTTGCGCAGATCTTCTGTCCTGTGCGCTGAAGGGTTTTCGGTGACTGTGTGCTGTAACTGATCGAAGACATTAATAAAGAAGAAGAGTTGGTGGACGTAGCCCCAGGGTGAGGGTGAACCATGTACATGTTGTGTTGCTCTGCTTTGTGCGATGTATCGATGTGTTTCTATGTGATGAACATTAGATAGATCTGATGTTGTTTTGTGCCTAATAATGTGAATGAATGCTAGATCTGACCTATGTGGATGTGCTTAGTGCTTGAATCTTCTGGATCTAATGTGTTCCTTTTATGTTAAGTGTTATTAGATGATGGATCTGGTTGCATACTGTGATACTCTATAATTAGGGTATGCATGTGTTGTTACTAAGAACTGAATATTGATGAATATTAACTGCTAAGTGCTTTGTTAAGTGTTAGAATCATAGATCTGTGTCCCAGATAAGGTTGCAGACATCTGAGTCCTGCAACAGCCCTTGCCTCTACCTCGGGTGAGACTTCATTTACTTTGCAGGTGTTGCCGAGAGGGCTGGTAGTTAGGGTTTTGTTGGTGTGCTCTTGTAGCATTGAACCTTGGGTCTGCTCTTGTGCCAAAAAATGGTTCCGTTGCTGAGACCTGAAACTGTGATTGCTGGGAACTAAGAAAGAAGAAACTTTGTGCAAAGATTCGTTTTGAAACTTTGGAAGCTCTATGCATGGACCTATTCCCTAGTGCACAATAATCCACTTAATCTGAAAAGCTCTATGCTAAAGAAGGAAGGAAAGATCTGAAGAAAAGAAGTTAGATCTGAATGCTTTGTGCTCTAAGAAAGGTTAAAGTGGAAGTTTCTGAAGAAAAGAGGTCAGATCTATAGAAAGAGGTAAGATTTGTAAGCTGTTCTCTGATAGAGGTAAGAACAACTAAAATTTTTTAGATTTGGAAGCTTTATGCTCTGTAAAAGTAAGATAAGTGAAAATTTTTGTTTCTGAAATATGGATCTAGGTATGCTTGATAGAGTCTATCCTAGCTTGAAAACTAGGGCATTGTTAGATGAAAGAAGGTTTGATATGAATAGATCTGGTAAGAATAATGATAAATGTGTTATACCTATGCATAGAAAGAATGTTTGGACTAACTAATGGGTGCAATATCCTAGAAATATTTTTTTGCAGGCTAGCTACCATGATCCTAGTGCGCAGTACAAAAGAGGTTGGGGATCATTTACAAGAAAGAGGGGATTAACCCTATGTTATAGTTGCATAAAACCAGGCCATCTAGCTAAGGAATGCCCGAGTGGAAGACCTAGTTGTCTTTGTTGCAAATCTTTGGACCATGATGTGTTGGATTGCCTTAGAATGATTGCTAAGCTTGAAAGAATGAATCTAAATGAAGAAAACCCTAAAACAACTCTAGAAATAGATGAATATTAGAAAGAATCCAAGAAAGTATTACTACAGATGAAAGAGACCCTGAATGCCCACTGACATTTTAGGTTATCAAAGATCTTTAAAGAAAAAGAATGCATCGAAGTAAGAATAGGAGATTTCAACATTGACTGTGTTCTTGATGAAGAAACACCAGTGAACATCATGCCAGAGAGAACTTGGGAAGCTATAGGAAGACCTGTTATGATCCCTTTAATAAGAGGAATAAGACTCTTTAGAGGAAAGCTGGTGACCCTATGTGGAAAGCTCACTCAGATATCTATGAATGCTAATGGAACTTTGATAGAAGAATATTTTGAGATTATCAAGTTGATTGAGGACAACGCCCCATTTACTATGTTACTTGGAAAACCTTGGATTAAGAGAGATCAAGCCAGAAAGCAAAAAGAAGAATTTTTTTTAGAACAACAGAGACAAGAGTTAACAGATTTCATGACCAGAAGGATTGCGCGGTTGATTGA
Organism: Picea mariana; assembly: GCA_032191745.1. Taxonomy (NCBI): domain Eukaryota; kingdom Viridiplantae; phylum Streptophyta; class Pinopsida; order Pinales; family Pinaceae; genus Picea; species Picea mariana. Next base: position 15,360 of record JASDQU010589126.1, on the reverse strand, counting down.
AGAACAAGAGAACAGATCAAAGCCACTTATCATTAGAGGCCTAGATGTCGAAGCTGAAAGAATTTCAGAAGGCTCACAGAAGATTGAAGCACATGTCCCAGAAAAAGAAGAATTATTACCCCTGGGTCTTAGGAGAGAATCTCAGCAGCGCGAAGTACCTATGTTCAAGGAAAATAAGAATCAAAATGGGAAGAGAATCCCAAAGATGAATCTCACTAGAAAAAATGCTAGGAAACTAAGTAAAATGAGAGCTAAGATCGACAGACTACAAAATATTTCAGAGTGAACCTCGCAGAATGGGAAACTTGCAGAAATTGAACTTCATCGAGATATCAGACCAGCGACATAGGCCACTCTGCTGAGGCAAAGCAATATAGTCATTGGAAGATGATATAACTGTTCGACTGCCGCTCCAAATGGGTCGAAAAGCATTGATGGTTCGCCACTAGACCATTAGAACACACGATAATGGATATAACATGAGTTAATGGCGCTTCATACCCATTGCAAGCAGACTGTTGCTAACCTTCTTACTTAGTCCACCGTGCCACACACTGAGAATACCTTTTTCTAACTAAGAAATTGAGCCCATAGTTTGAGATTATTTTGCACTGTGATCATCGCCTTGTTCCCGTACCCTCCACTGAAGTTTATGAATCCAGTTCACACCCAATCTAATCGGCCCCGAGCTTGTATGTTGGATGAGCTCAGCCCAGTAGAGAAATTAGTCGAAGAAGTTCTGATTGACTTAATGACTAAGAGAGTCATGTCAGAAAGAAGGATGTCTATAGGTGTGCAAGTGTCATCGACAGGAAGAGTCCAAGCTTCTCCCTCAACTGCTCGCGGAGCAGGACCTTCCAGAACCATGATAGAGACAATAACAAAGCACATAGACGACATTGCGAACGCCAAGTTTATTCCATGCATTTTGCTGACTTACATACCACCTTTGATTAGTGAGATTAACTATGACAGTGTACCCAAAGACTTCGAGTATACTTTGTTCACTGCGTACCTTCCAAAAAGGGTGAGCACAGTTCGAGCCGATCAAGACAAGCTTGTAGCATTGAAGTTTAGTGACTTCAACCTCGGTGATAGGAAAGTCTACAATATGATTTCCCCACACAAGTATCTAACGAAGACGAAGGGAAAGAACTTGAAGATCGTACCACAGTCTTAGACCTAGAACCTCTCGTAGTCTACATTGCTGAATGTTATGAAGATCGTGCACTTTGGCAGAAACCAGGAGGTGAATGCATGCATAAAGTTGCTTCAATCTTGCTATCACGGAGGATACCTATGGCTAAACTAATGCATCACTGTGGATCCGACCTTGATCAATCAGATCACAGGGATTAGCATGCAAGGCCCTAACCCGCAAGAGTTCTACCGTGGAAATACCTCCGACCGAGCATCAGCACGGAGAATTAAGGAAACCTATCATGATGTCGAGAAGGGCATGCGAGGCTACAAGGTAGCCTCTATCGAGAGTGGCGCAGTGTGCCTTTCCTATCAGCTGATTGTTGGAAAGTTAGTTCATAAGAATAGACCAACTCAAGTGACCAGATTCGTGGTCGACCTCGTAGGGAAGTGCGCAAAGGGATTACAGATGAATTGCGTGTAGTACCTTGTCAATCAACTAGAGATTGATTGCAGAGAAGTGCAAGACCAAGGGTATGACTTCCACTTTAGTTGGATTCTCATATTGATTTATTTCATTGCCTGGGAGCTACCAGAAGGAACCACTTTCTTGGATATAGAGCCCTTCAAACCAGTGGCCGCGAAGTTCTGTACGTTGTGGTATTCCAGTGACATGAGCAAATAGTGGAAGTGCAATGTCATCTTCCACGCCTACTACAACCAATTGAAGATCACAATCCAGTCTACATCGTGCATCACCCCGAACACACTTTACAGGTTTAGACCCTTGATGAAGTTCAACGCAGACCACCACTTCACCTACATTATAGCACACACTGATGAGCATAAACAACAGCTCCAGTCATATTACAAATTGACAGAAGATGACTTGGAGGAGATTACCAAGGAATGGTCGGCATACCTCCTTGTTCCAACAGACCCCATAGAGATGTCCGATGTGGATAGACCTGAAACTATGCCGGACACACCTGGACCAAGTAAAATGAAGAAAAATGAAGAAGTGCATGATGTCCATAGCACATCTATGGAGACATCTTCGACCTGCCTTGAGCAGGGAGATGATGGTGGAGAACTAGGTGGCATGAAAGTCGAGCAAAACAAAGGCAAAGTTACTCTACCTAGAGATGAAGAGGATCCAACTAAGAAAAGGAAGGTTACCCCACCAAAGACTTCGTCTCGAAAGAAAGCTAAAGCCATCAGGGCTATGTTTAAGACTACCCTCACTTCAGATGACTTCGAATTCTCAATCGCTGTGTTGAATGATGCTTCATTGGAGATCATGGAAAATTAAGAAGTGAAGAAGGAGGAGGTATTCAACCGAATCAAGGGTGAACTTTGAGAAGTGCAGTAGGTACTACAATCCAACCATGCAATTTCTATTGCACCCTCGACACGTGGAACATAAGAACTAGGAGATGAGCCAACCCAACTGCACTAGATCGCCAATAAATTTGAATCTCACCTTCGATGAGCTTAGGAAGAGATAGCGCAAGCTACCCAAGCTTTGGTGCATGCACAAAAAGATATGCTAGAACAACACAGTAATGCAGACAAGAAAAACTAGCTCTTCAAGCAAAGTGGGAGGAAGAGAAAGCAGTGCTACAGCAAGACAGGGGACAATTGCTTGCAGAGCAACTCAAAGTACAGGAACAGGATCACAGAGCACTTCGCTCTGTGAAAATCATCGAATTCTAGATAGAAGAACGAGTTCCATAGCAGGTGGCACAACTGGAAGGAGTGATCCAACAACTTCAGCAGTGCATCACAGACTTGGAACTTCACACTGTGCCTAAGACACCTCAAGAAATAAGAGATCTAAGAGAGGCCACTGCTTGAAGTGCAGTTGACCAACTAAAATCCTTTGCCTTGGAATACAAGCAGTTGAGCTCCAAAAGCGCCCAGACGTATGAAAACGTAATGGAAAATCCAGAATTATAGGCATTAGAGTTGCAGCTCCAACACGCACAGCAGCACACGTTACAAGTGCAGCTAAAGGCCTTGTCACCAGTTGAGAAAATGAAGAGGTTTCCAGAGCAATGCATGACCCAACAACAAGTACACACACTCCAGAGTAAAGTAATGGAAGTCTCTCAATGACTTCAACCAGTGCAAGAAAAGGCATGCCAATTATTCACTGAACTTGAAAGCCAAGGAGTAGAACTTGAACAGGTTGTGAGTACAACAAAACAACACCGTGAAGGACTAGTCAATGATGCACTTATTCAAGAGTTCAATGAGCAAGAAGAAGTAGCACTGTAGCAGATTGAAGCAGCTCGAGCCAAGCTTGAGGCATTCGAAGCAGAATTGCTCGGACCAGAGTGACTCAGGACCAGTCACAGGTGAGTGTTGGGGGCTTGTTGGCCTTTGGCCAAGTTTTGAGGAACACTTGGTCATATTTGACCATTTTTGGGACTTCAACAACTTATTGAATATGGAGCACCAGATGAAGCAGAGATCATGGGATCTTGGCCCACTTTCGGGCCCCTTTTTGGGTTTTGGGACAATTTAATGGCAAAGGGATGTCAGCCTATGGATTAGGCCCACTTTTGTATGTATAAATAGATGTGTAGGCGAAGTAAGTAGAGGAAGATAGCCTATCTATGTGATGTAAGCTAAGTTCTAGTAGTTCTATGTGCATGACTGTAGAAGGGTTACAGAGCTAAGTGCAAGTTATTATAGAGATTATAGAAGGCTTTGTGCTACAACACAAGGAAGAAGGATCTAGCTAGATGGGTAGATCTTTTGTCCTGTGCGCATAAGGGTTTTTGGTGAATGTGTGTTATAAATGATTGAAGACATTAATAAAGAAGAAGAGTTGGTGGACGTAGCCCCAGGGTGGGGGTGAACCATGTACATGCTGTGTTGCTCTACTTTGTGCGATGTATCGATGTGTTTCTATATGATGAATGTTAGATAGATCTGATGTTTCTTTGTGCCTATTCATGTGAATGAATGCTAGATCTGACGTATGTGGATGTGCTTAGTGCTTGAATCTGCTAGATCTAATGTGTTCCTTTTATGTTAAGTGTTATTAGATGATGGATCTGGTTGCATACTGTGATACTCTATAATTAGGGTACGTCTGCGCTATTACTAAGAACTTAATATTGATGAAGATTAACTGCTAAGTGTTCTATTAAGTGTTAGAATCACATATCTATGTCCCAGCTAAGGTTGCAGACATCTAAGTCCTGCAACCACCCCTACCTCTACCTCGGGTGAGACTTCATCTGCTTCGCAGGTGTTGTCGAAAGGGCTGGTAGTTGGGGTTTTGTTGGTGCACTGTTGTAGCGTTGAACCCTGGGTCTACCCTTGTGCCAGAGGAGGAGGAGGAGGAGGAGGTATGGGTCAAGGCTGAGGACAAATAATCTGTTACTACTGTGTGCAACCAGGACATCTAGCGAGGGACTGTCAGAACCCTTGCACCACCTGTAGTTATTGCAACTCCTTCGAGCATGTTATTGAAGACTGCCCTATGTTGCTAGCCAAGCTTCAGGAAAGACAAGTACCCCAACAGAACCCTCAAGTACAACCGATATATGTTGAGCCTCGTGGAACATACCCTAGAGTCACTGCTATTACTCGAGGAGGCATTTCTAAAGGAGAGGATAGAACAATCCAAAGAAAGATCGCAGAAGATTCAGGTATCAGGAAAGTTGTGGAGAAGACTCAGGCTTTTGATGCAAAGAAAGAAAGACAAATCTTCGAGGAAGGGAGACAAGAGTTCAAGAGAGACCAAGGGTCCTCATAAAAAAAATGACTGGAAATAAAAGAGTCTGGAATGCCTCAGGCATTTGACCAGTCAACTAAGCATAAAGAAGGAAAAGAGGTAAGTAAACTCATCGAATTTTTGTACACTTGTCTTAAGTTGATTTAGGATGGGAAAGTTGTGCAAGAACTATAGAACTTAATCAGGCAGTATGAGCTAGGGAAGATAGACCCTTTACTGAATAAGGCAATACACCAAATTGGCAAGAAGAGAAGAAAAAATAAAGAATTACATTTGAATTCTCAGATAGGACAATATGATATAGACTATGTGGTCCTTGACTTAGGATCGGAGGTCAATCTCATGACGAAGCAAACTTGGGCACCGATGGGAAAATCCAAGCTGATCTATTCCCCTATCAGGCTTTACATGGCTAATCAGAAAGATGTCATCCCATTTGGACAATTGGAGCATGTCCCTGTGGACATTGACGAAGTTATAACCTTTGCAGATTTTGAGGTAATTGAAATTGTTGATGATAGCTGCCCTTACCCTGCATTGCTTGGAATCGATTGGGCCTTCAACAATTCTACTATTTTTTATTTGAAGAAAAGACGTATGAACTTTGAAAGAGATGGCCTTAGGGTCATTGCACCCTTATATCCATATGGGTGTCAGCGTTACACAGAGCCCATCAGAGAAGAGGACCATGCATCCAAATTGGAAAACATCTACAAACTAACATCCAGACAACAGGATTATATCAATCCTACAGCTGATGGGAATCTGAGCTGGTGAAGTGACAATGCGTGTTCATCAGAGTTGGAAGAAGCAATAGAGAAATGGCATAACCAGATGTATGAAGTCTCTACCAGAATATGTGCTAGATTAACCAGAGAAGTTTGCTAAATCGACATAACAATGAGTAAGTTGCCCATATTTGATGGCTTGAACCCCTTAGAAACCTTCCTTTCAGATTTTGAAACAAGTGTACCAACACAACAATGATTTTTGGAAATGGATGAGGCCCTTAAAGCTACACCAGAAAGATGGTGGGGGACGCACAAAAGAAACATCACAGACTGGACATAATGTCGAACCTTGATGACCACACAGTTTTCAGCACAAGCAGTAAGCTGCGAAGTAAGGTATACTGGTCGAAGCTGCCCAAAGGACCATGCGCGAAGCTGTGAAAAGGTCCGTAGTGATATTCCTCAAGAACAATGGGTGCACATATTTATTAACACGCTAGATATGACCCCTATCAACTGGTACCTTCAAGAGGAACTATGCCTCATAACCACAGATTGGGAAGGTATGATTCAAATTTCTTTTACCACCTTTTTATTTTAAAGTGAATATCCTTCTGTAGACAAAGAACTACAGATTGTGAGGCATAAAGTATTCAAAGAGGCATCTAGGCTCCCTATGGAACAAGAGGAGGATGAATGGATTGTGCCTCTCCAGAAATTGTAGGCTTGCTATAACATCAATGCTGATGACGACGATGACCCGAGGAAGGTAAACATCGCAGAGGCAGAAGGCCAAAGAGATGTGGAGGGACCAGAAGTTGAACTACCATTTATTGGACAACCAATCAAGATCATAAAGGTCAATATTGGAACAGAGGAGACACCAGAGCTTGCCAATGTCGGAGATTATTGGGATGTTGCTACCATTGACAAGATTCCAGAGTTATTGCACGAATATCAGGACTTGTTTCCAACCAATTTCACTGATATGAAGGGAACAAAAGGACCTATTGGAGAGATGAGAATACCTTTGAAAGAAGATGCAAAGCCAGTCAAGCAAAGACCCTACATATTGAAACTGAAATACAAGGAAAAAGTGAAGATTGAGCTTGATAGAATGCTGGAAGCAGGGATTATTGAACCTATCGAAGAATCAAAATGGATCAGACCTATGGTGGTACAAGACAAGAAGACAGGAGAAATCATAATATGTGTGGACCTTAGGAAATTGAACGATGCCTGCCTGCGTGACCCTTTCCCTACACCATTCACTGATGAAGTATTAGACAATGTGGGAGGCTAAGAGGTATATTCTTTTATAGATGGATTTTCAGGATACCATCAGATCCGGATTGCCAAGGGGGACCGCGATAAGACCATCTTTGCCACAAGATGGGGATCCTTTCAATACACAGTAATGCCATTTGGATTGAAGAATGCCCCAACCATCTTTTCCAGGGTGGTGGTCGAAGCGTTCAAAGAATTTTTGCATAAATGTTTAGAAGCATATTTTGATGACTGGATTGTATTTAGTTTGTTGAAAAACCATATTGAATGTCTAACGCTAATGTTGGATAAATGCAGGCAGTGTCAAATTGCTTTAAATTTGAAGAAGTGCATCTTCTTCTCACCATTTGGAGTATTATTAGGCCATATTGTATGAAAGCAGGGATTTCTAGTTGATCCATCTAAAGTTGCAATTATAGTTGATTTTCCACTTCCTACTTCAATTAAACAACTGCGCACTGCGCTAGGACACACTGGCTATTACAGAAAATTAATTAAAGGCTATGCCCAAATTACAACACCAATGGAGAAGTTGTTGAAGAAGGACTGCCAGTTTGGGTGGATAGATGAATGCCAATAGAGCTTCGACACACTGAAACAGAAGATGGTCACTGCGCCCATTATGGTTTTTCCAGATTGGAGCAAGCAGTTTCATGTGCATGTCGATGCGTCTTCTATTGCACTAGGAGAAGTACTGGCACAACCAGGAACATGAGACATTGATCACCCATTAGCCTTTGCTAGCAAGAAGTTATCCACAGTGGAAGTTAACTACACCACCACAGAGAGAGAAGGATTGGCCATGGTATATGCACTACAAAAATTCCACCACTACTTATTGGGAGGACACTTTAAAATGTTCACAGATCACTCTGCACTGAAATACCTAGTCAATAAACTAGTTTTGGGGGGGCGGATATGCAGATGGCTCCTGTTGTTTCAGGAATATGATTTTGAGATCATAGTTAAGCCAGGAAGAATGAACAAGGGCCCTAACCACTTGTCAAGGTTGGAACATGGAGAAGAACCCATCAGTTTGGAGGATACACTACCAGATGCACAACTTCTCATCATTAGAAATATGGATGGCCACTTCACAGACATCGTCCAGTTCCTAACAACAGGGATAACACCTAGTAAGTATACAATTACCCAGAAGAAACAACTTGTGGTGTGTGCTGCAGACTTTTCACTAATAGCTGGTCAGCTATACAAGATGGGACCTGATGAGATACTAAGAAGATTTGTTATGGAGGAAGAGTGCCTACTGATCCTCGTAGAAGCTCATGAAGGCATCGCAGGAGGACATTATGCAGGGAAAACAACTGCGTAGAAGGTCTTGGGGGCTAGCCTTTGGTGGCCTACCTTACACAGAGATGCTAAGGATTATGCTAGAGCTTGTGATATATGCTAGAGAGTTGGAAAACCATCCCGAAGAGATGAAATTGCATTAGCACCGCAGATGACCCTACAAGAATTTGAAAAATGGGCCATTGACTTCATGGGACCTATAAACCCACTAGGGAAGCGCACAAGAGAAAGGTACATCATTACTGCGATTGAATACTTAACCAAATGGGCCGAAGTAAGAGCATTCAAGGAATGTAGTGCAACTACAACTGCACGCTTTATCTTTGATGACATAATAATCAGATTTGGATGCCCTAAGACCCTTATGAGTGATCAAGGCACCCATTTCATCAATAAGAGAGTGGAATCCCTAACTGAAGAATTTGCAGTTCACCATCAGAAGAGTACACATTACCATCCATAAGAAAATGGAATGGTTGAAGCATTCAACAAGATCTTGGAGACAACATTGACAAAGATTTGCAGTGTGAAACATTGACAAAGGTTTGCAATGTGAACAGGGATGACTAGAATTTAAGAGTACCAGCAGTACTATGGGCTTATAGAACCACTTGCAAGAAATTAACAATGCAAACCCCCTTCAAGTTGGTTTATGGCCTTGAAGATGTTGTCCCGATGGAATACTTGGTACCAAGATTAAGACTTGCTGCATTTATAGACATGGATGATACTGGCGCTATCTAGGAGAGGCTAGCACAGTTGGTTGAATTGGAGGAAGACTGATTCATTGCAGGATTCCACCAGCAGGTTCAGAAAGAAAGAGAGAAGGCATATCATGATACACACATCAATAAGAAGACATTCAAGAAAGGTGACTTAGTACTGGTGTATGACAGTAAGTTCATAAGACACCCAGGGAAGTTCATGACACATTGGCTCAGACCATATGAGATCGCCTATGTTATAGAAGGAGGAGCTGCACAACTGCAAACATTGAAGGGAGAATGGAAGGAAGGATTGGTGAAGGAGAGTTGGATGAAGTTGTACTACGACAACCAGCTGCCTCGCAACTCTTAGTAAAAACAAAAGGAGAAGGGTCTAGGTACTAGGTGCATTTGAAAATGGGTACCAGACACATAAAAGATAGTCTGCACAAGGGAAGAGAAGCGGCACAAAGTAGAAAGAAAAGACCACACTGCGCAGTCCAAAGTCGAAGTAAAATAGAAAGATTAGATCTGAAGTGCCTCGGGACGAGTCGCAGGTGAGTGTTGGGGGTTTGTTGGCCCTTGGGTATGGAAGCAAGTGAATATTGAGGAAGAAAAGGTCAAACACAAACTACGCGGAAGACACAGTGACTGCCACTGGGTTGAAGTAAGCAAAAGAGAAGAAAATCTGGATCGAAGTGTGGAAATACTAGCCATTGGATGAGGAGATCAAGGATGACAGGTAAACAAGGGATATGGATCGAGGAAAACTCATAAAGTGGGGAAAGCCACCATTACCACTGTGTAGAAAGAAAGGAGAGACAGGTTGGTGAAGCCTGGAAAAAGTGGGTCAAGTTGACCTAGGGTTTTAGACACCTAGGGTTTTGGTAATTAGGGTTTTGACACCTAGGTTTCGACCTAAGGCTGTCAATGAGGGACTAGAATGTATAAATAGAGGTCGAGAGGACCTAGGTCGGGTTGGTAATATTGTTGGGCATTGATATTGATTATTGTTGATTGAGAGATTATTGTACTGTGGGAGAGGGAGTGCTCAGAGCAAGAGCTTCCTGGTATTGTAAGATCTTCAGCTAGGTGCGAGGATCAAATCCTGCAGTTGGGTGCGCAGGACGGTAGAGGAAGAGAGAAGAAGAGAGAAGATTTGCTGCCTAAGAGCGCAGATCAAAACTATAGGATTTATCTTGATATATTATAAGCGTAGTTCTGTGGATGTATCCATAGAGAGAGGGTGAACCACGTATACCTTGTGTTGTGTGTGTGATTGATGCTTTGATCTCTATTTTTGTTATATGGCTAATTGCATTACTATGTTAGATCGGATCTATAACTGTGTCGGATAGGTCTAGCTTGATAAGTGATGCATATGGAGTTATTGTTGTACTTGATCCACTTGACATTCCTTTGGTTGTAAACATATCTGTCCTGCACTTGTGCCAACAGTCTTGGACAAGTTTATAGTTGTTGGAAATCTCTCGAAGAGAAGAAGGAAATGGTGTGCTTATTCGAGGAACTCAGAGAAGTTGTAGGGAAGTGGAAAATTTTATACCCCATCCCTTAAAAGGTTACTTAGGGGGTCAGGTGTGTGACATTCATAGTTTGACATCTAGTACATATGAGAGAACCAATTGTTACTTTTAGGAGGCTCTAAGTGTTAACACATTGTAGGACAATATTGTGGGTGGTAGGTGTTCTACATCTTTCAGATTGGTTTGGGACCTGGGGATCATCATTTGTTTCAGTTTGGTTTAGTTTGTTGTTCCTATGGGTGTGATGGCATTGCTTGAGGACAAACAATCTTTGGGAAGAGAGGATTTGTCATGTCCCCATTTTTGGGTTCCCCTGTTCTGTAGTGGAAATGACTTCCATGGATTGTTAATGAAGAAAAAGGGAGTCAAAAAGGGTTATTTAATGTCACTGGGTTATGAGATGTTATAAAGTGACATTAAGGAAATAAAGTAACTTTAGATTAATAAGTTACTTAAACATTATTAAAGTGACTTTTAATCTTAAAGTGGAAGTAAAAGGGGAATACAGATCATATTTGATTTAGTCAAAAAGGGGAAAGTTCTAGAAGGTATGGAAGAAGGATACAAGGAGGCTAGTAATTCACTTTGACATTATGTTTTGGATTGATATCTTTGGAGTTCTCTTGGAGCCAAGTTTTCATTAGGGTTTGGAAAAATCCTTCCATTATAGTTTAGTTTCGGTGGTGAAATATCCACCCTAGTTAGACAAGGAGGAGGATCCATCTAGGATGTTCATTGGAGCTTCATCTTGGGTTTTTTTTTTAGTTTTGGGTTGTAGTGATTTTCTTAGAGAGGTTGTGGCACTTGGAGGGTTTGATCTCATCTGTTGAGGATGTCGACACATGATTCCAGGTTTTTGGCTTGTATTGTGTGTTTTCCATTGATGTTTTTCAGTTGTCGTAGCAAACATTGGATCGTTGTATTCATATCTTCATTCATAATAAAATATTCCACGATTATGTTCTATTCCATGTGTAACTAGTTGCCAACAATATGTTTGACGAAATGTCTCTAGTGGAATGAATGCTAAGTAATTGTAGGAAAATGATAAGCAAGAGCACCATAATTGCGTAAAATAGTTTAATACTCTAGTTTGGCCTAGTTGGGGATATTACACCCTATTTTCGGTCTTCGCTACCAAAACGAGCAAGTGAACTAGCCAAATCCAAAGATGTACTAGAGTAGTAACCATCGCTAGGAGGAAGCACCACAACATTGTCCTAGCACCTTCTAACCATAATTTCCTTCGAGCATAAACGTTGCGAGGGAATGCCATGTGTTGCCTTGATGGTCAAGCGGAGGACAAGTTTTCAAGTGCCCTAGTCATCGATCCTGTCAAAAAAACGCTTCCCTATCACCCCATTCAGGGGTTAACAAAATTCAAACTTAAAGTTGAACTTCAAGCCAAATTTCAAAGCGAATTTATTTGAATTCAAATTTTAAAATGAAAAAAAATCCTAATTCATAAAACCTAACTTAAACCCCTAAATTTTTAGCAAGATATGGTCTTTTCAAAATATGCATTCAATGTTGACATGCAATTTTTGTTTTTAACATACATTATTATATTCTTAATGAAGGCATGGAATTATAGTGTTTGGAAATTTTGAATTTTATAGTATCTCTAAATTTTCTAAAACTAAGTGACTAAAGTTGAGAGAAATGGTTGACAAATAGGAAGGTAATGACCCCAAGTTTTACTTGGAAATTAAACCAAAGTCATTGTGGAGATAAATTTTTTATCTATAAATAAATTTAAAATGTCATAATTTTAATGACAATAAATAAACAAAGATAATAATGTCTCTTACTAAAATAATAATGATTACTTTAGTGTCTCCTACTAAAACAAGGCTGCGTGGCAGCGGAGTCCCTGCCGGGTTGAAGTGGGATAGGAAAAAGTAGCAAGCAACATGAAGCACAGGTGGTATCCATGCAGTAAATGAAACGTGGCATGTAGAGCACCATTTATGTTTTGAAAGTATATAACAAAATACAATTTGTGCATAGTGGAAGAAAAACTTTGGAAATTCTGTGGCAAGCAACATGAAGCACAGGTGGTATCTATGGAGTAAATGACATGTGGCATGTAGAGCACCACTTATTTTTTGAAAGTATATCATATAAAAAAATTGGAAATTTAAATGCATTTGAAACTTTTTTATTTGAAATATGTCAAAAAATAAAAGTCTGTTACATATTACTAGAAATTTCAATGCATTTGTCATATAGACTGGGATTGGGGCTCCCGCGGACCATAAGAGAAATATGTACAAAAAACATTTGTGCATAGTGGAAGAAAAATTTGAAAATTCTGTGGCAAGCAACATGAAGCACAGGTGGTATCTATGCAGTAATTGACACGTGGCATGTAGAGCACCATTTATTTTTTGAAAGTATATAATATAAAAAAATTGGAAATTTAAATGCATTTAAAATATGTCAAAAAATAAAATTTTGTTACATATTACTGGAAATTTCAATGCGTTTGTCATATATACTGGGATTGGGGCTCCCGTGTACCATAAGAGAAATATGTACAAGAAACAGGACAGTAGAAAGAAGATAGAGTGAAATACCTGCTAAAAAAATAAATTGAAAAATAAATTGAAAGGTATAAGTGTTTGGCTACACATTTCTATAAAAAAAAGTGGAATAACTGGGTTGATAAATAAAGAAGGATGTTATCAGTAGACTTACAGTGATGGTACATATGAGCCCTTTTGCAATTTTCTTGTGGCTGTCGTTTCATTTATGTCATCGACGGATGCTCGAATAATGGCAACTGCCTGTTGCCTTTCGTCGGCGGCCTGCTTCAATTCCCTTTCGATCCATTCTTCAATGTAGGTTCTCATTGGGATGGCGTTGATCGCATTCTAGATTTTTATGTTGAAAAGTTCATTTCTAATTCCCGGAAGTCGATAGAAAGATTACACAGAGCCCGATGAATTTTCTCATTCTGTACTGAATAGTTGGCTAGCCAGTCATCGACGTGAGCTTGATCATATTCAAGGATGATGTAAAACTTTTCCAAAGACAACACCTGAAACATATCAACCTATTTATCAAACTCTTTCCTAGTTAAGGGCAAGGATTTTGCGATTAAGTTGGGGTCTTGGAAGTCGTTGGTTCTTCTGGCTAAGTTTATTCTTAGCAACCTTGTGAATAATTCATCTTTATTTGATATGTCTTGTTCACATGACTGAACAATGAGATGCAGTTTCTTCACTTTTTCTTTCCAGCATGCATTTAGTTGACCGATTCGGTTTTTGGATGGAAGATCTTTTTGTCTTCTCTTTGTTTCTGTCACATTGTTGACAATGGAGCCAAAAGGAAGGATAGTGTTTAAATAGAAATGTTCTTCATCTTTTAACTCTGCCTGCAAATGTTCGAGCAAATTATGTGCCCTAGTTCCAAGGGAAGTGATGGTTTGTGATGTTTTCCATGTCTCAGTAACCAGTTCTATTATTTTCTTGATATTATTCTCCACATATCCATTACAGGATGTGAAGAGTCTAGAGGATACTTTTAATTTGGCTGCAGGGGTGGCAGGCATGGCTATTACCAAAGGATTGGCAAGCAATGGCATATGAATCACATCCTCTTCCAATTTCTTGACCCCGTCCTTTAGTCTGGCATTCTTGGCCTCGATGCCTCCAATGGAATCATGAAGTGCATCTCCGCTCGCCCTGTGAAGTTGAAAGATTTGGGACAACCGCATGTTGGAAAGGTCAACCTTTGAACGAGATTTTCCTTTCTTATTTTTTACATGTTTTTTTCTCAATTATCAATTTTTTGGACTGGCTGTCCAAAACAACGCTATGGAACATGAAGGACTCATCTTCATCAAAATTTTTTGTATCGGATATGTCCATTGGGAGACTATGTTGGATGGCATCTCCAGTCTGGTCAAGGTAGACGCGCACACTATCTAGATCAGTCTCAAGTTCCATGTTCTCACTCTGAATTTACAACTCTTCCGCCTGTCCAACATTTTTTTTTCTCTTCTTGTCTACTGGAAGCTTGTGAGAACTATCAATTTTAGAGTGAGGAGGGTCGTTATCTCCTCCTCCGTTTGAAGAAATCTGAGTAGCTTTGTTGCTGTGGTGGGGTGTTGGACCGATGCTTTGGGATGTTGTACTTTTTGGAGTGCTATTATTCGATTGAACACTCTTGTCACCGGGGTATTTCCCCTGTTGTCTGTACAATTTAGTGTTGCTCTGCAATGTGTCTAGGTCACCGACATTGGAAGCAGGAGTGTCGCCGTCAGTGTATCTATTTTCAGGCAGGTGTTTTTTGAAAAAACAATCGCCGAGGCCAAGTGTTTGTAAATGTTGTCAAAAAATATTATCGGGGTCGAACCCTCTTAGGATTTTAGCATATATCAGGTGGAAGTTGCTAGAATGTGCTGTGAATTCGTCGATTTTGTTGACATTTTTCAACACGAACTCCCCAACTTTCTAAGGCAGGGGAATGAATTGTTTTTTTCTCTTCTTTTGCAATAGATGCAACTAGTAGTTGTATTGCCATGCTACTTCTGCAACAAACATTATGTCTGTAATGTGACATGGAAGGAGAGCAGGTTTTTCCGTGGAGCTGAAAATTCTTATCACAGTGTAATTATCCAAATGTTCAAGTGTCCCCTTCCTGTCCAAAAAACTGGTTGCCTACTTAGATATGCGGGGAGCATCTTCTTCTAACAAGAAAACTTTGAAAATAGACACGAAGCTATTAAAAACCTCATAAAAATCTCATAACAACAGTGGGAAGCCTTGTTCTTCCACAAGGACTGGTACCATTGTTACACATGATTTTGGTCATCTTGGTGATATCTTAACAATGGTGTATTCAGGCTCCCAACAAGGACTTTTTGCCTGAGAAAAGTGGCCCTT
>JASDQU010589125.1:37327-48062 GCA_032191745.1 Picea mariana | reverse complement strand
CCGTCTGAGAGATGACCTTTCTGCATTGCTTAGTAGAGATCAAGGAAATAGCACTAGGTGGGACAGCCTCGGGTATCTTGTACAATTTCCTTTTCAAAGTAATAATAACACTATGAGGCCTAGACTCATATACAGCATGATGTTTCCATAGATAAGGTTGGCCCAAAAGAACATCACAAAATTCAAGAGGAGAAACATCACACAATACTGCGTCTTTGAAGGGTTTGATTTCGTACGATAGTCGACACTATTGGCTTATGTGGAGATCGCTTCCTTGGCGAAGCCATCCAATGGTGTAGGGTTGTGGGTGCGGCGTTGTTGGCAGGGCCAGCCGCTTGACGACCTATACTAAGATGAGGTTCTTTTGGCTACCACTATCAATGATGAAGTGTAGTGGGGTGCCTTTTATCCACATCTGTGAATGGAAGAGGTGCTCTCCTTCTTCTGGCTCATCTGGTTCAACATGTTGGAGCTTGGTGGTAGCAACGGTGGCACTGGGTTTCACGTCAATGATCCATCTTCCCTTTTCTGTTTCTAACTCAAATTCATAACCCACATCTGATTCAAAGGCTTTCACTTCAGCCACCAACATTTGCTTTGAGAAGAAGTCAGCAGTGTTATGCCAAGGGTTCTTATGGAAGTCGCACCACTTCCTAGTATCTTTCTTTGTCTTTCCAGTGTCCTTCTTTGCTTGCGGCTTGGACTGGTTTTCCTGATACTGTCCATCTTTTCTATATCCTTTGTTTTCTGGGTTGGGGCCACCCTTTCCTGGATTTTGTTGTGAGGGGTTCCCCGACCCAAATTATCGTGTCTTTTGTTTGAGCTTCTGCTCGATTTTGATGGCATATCGGTAGGTCACGCCCAAGGATGAGATGTCCAGAAATTCCATTTTGGTCTAGATGTATCTATGCAGAGCACCACGATACTTGAGCACCAGATGTCTCTCTGAATCTTTGATACCCAGCTTGGTGCGCAAGGTATGGAAGATATTTGTGAAATCTGGCACTGCTTGGTCTCTTTCTTGCCGCAGTGTGGTCCATTTGGTATACAAATCATCATAACTTCCGACAAGGTAGTATTGTTCCTTAATAACATCCCTGAAGGATTCCCAGGTGGCCATGACTGTAAATAATGGGGGTTCCTCTATTACCTTTTTCTCACAGAAAGTTTCCCACCAATCTTTGACATGGAGAACAGCTTTGAGGAGCGCAAAAGTAATATTTTCTCTATTCGAAAAGTTATGGACAGAGAAATACCCTTCTAGTAGATTCAACCGCTTGTCTACAGCATTTGTGTCTATCTGACCTTCAAATATAGGAATATCGAAGTTTATTTGTACTTTGAAGGGGGCGGTGCCTCCACTCGAAGAAGATGCGTCGCCTGTTGGTAGTCGTCGAAGGATTTGCACGAAATTATCCATCATCTCGTTCCTTTGTTGCGTGATGGCTTCCTCAATCAATAGTTTGAAAGGATCTCCTATCCCATCATCTTTCTTTTCTCCTTCCATGAGAGGTCTCTTAGATGTGCGAGAGCTTTTGTCCTCAAGAGAAACAAGCTCGAGACCCAAATCTTTATACTCCGACCTCGTTGGGGACATGCATTAAGACGACAAGGAGTGGACCACTCTGATACCACTGATCCAGATTTTATGAGTAGAACGAAATGACTATAGATTATTACCAGATGCTTAACACAAAATAACATAGATACAGTAAAACTAGTTTTCTATTCAATAAGGAAATAAGTTGAAACTATAAAATGCAAGCGGAAAACAAGCTTGATGGAATGGTGGTGGCTTATCTCTGAGAAGAGATGTGACAGTTGCGCTCATTCACAAGAAGATGATTAAATGAGGCTTTCAAGGCCTTTTTATAATGAACATGATTTTAAAAAACCCTAAACATCCAAAAACCTAACCCTAGGAGATGAAGCACCAAAAGTCATGTGGGCCCCGTTTGGGTAAGTCAGTACATCAACTTCTCGGGGTCGTAACTTTTGCATACGATCTTTGTTTTAAGCGTATGATATCTCATTGGAAATATCTATCTGAGGACTACAATAGTTGCACAAAATTTCAACGATGAAATTTTGTGACCGCAACATACCCAAAAAACATCATTTAGGGCCTCAAAATGGCTCCGGAAGTTCAAGACCCAAAAAACTGCTAAAAATAGTAAATTATCAAAATTGCTAGAAAGTTGTTTTGAGCTAGCTAGAAAAGGTGGGTGGCCACTGATATCCACCTGGATCACTTTTGCAATTCTCATTGAATACTCTGTGGAAATCCTTCAAGGATGAAATGCTGGAAGGAGGTATAAATACCACTTACGTGCATCACCCTCCAATGAATAGAAAAACATCTTCATGAGCACATATTCATCATGTATACTAATTGAGCTATGCATTGATGAAATCTGATGAGGTGATATGAAGGATTATCCTCTTTCCTTTCTCTAAATCGAGGAAGGTAGTCTCCCCAAATATCCATAAGAGGTACTGGATGTGGGAAACCAGGGACTATAGAAACGTTGAGAGGTGAAAACCTTCGAGCCAAAAGAGCAACAAATGTCTTTAACATTTGAATATTGTGGAGTTGTCATTGAATTCATCCTTCATGGAGTCACCAAATAGAGGATTACAACCAATATGATGCCTAGCCTTTGTCTATCATCAAAAGCTAGAACTATATCTTCTCCCAGGGAAGCTTGCTTCAAACTCCTCTCCTTAGCAACGGCGCCAATTTGCTATCACTCTAGGAGTCTCTTTGGTTGTAGATCAAGAGAGCCTAGTAACTTAATCAAAATGCTTAATGATGTATTGAAAATTGGATCAAAGATGAATAACTCACACACTCACTCCTTCACTTAGAACAATTTGAACATACTCGGACAAAACAAGGCTCTCAAAAGATATTGATCAGATGGTTTGAAAAAATTAGGTAGATTAAGAATGCCAACTACATCAACAGCATCACATATATTGAAAACACATGTGAAAGGTCAAATATAACCAGCAGAATATTTGTGATCTTAGTTTACTAATGCAAAGATAAGATAATAGTCATCAATAATTAAGTAAACTAGGAAATGAATATAACATTCACCTCACAAGTGCAAAATAAGAAAGATGAATAGAAGTATAAACAATATCAGTGAAAGAATCTTGTCATTCCAATATATATATCAAGGTTTTTACAACAAAAGAGTGCATAAATGTGTTCAATCTCCAACCCATTTAGCTCCTCCCTTTGGTCCTGTTTATAGAGATTACATGCTCATATAGATCCAAAATGAATGGATCTCATAACCACTTCACCCATCTTTATATATTTGAAGATATCCAACTCAAATCCGAATTTGTGAGGTGGATGGAAAATGCAAACTATTAAATTTCTGGAAAATGATGCTCAAATATTCACCTATGTCTCCAGAATACAAATAGTTGTTAGCAAATTGAGAGAGTTTTTTGAAGAGGAACTCGTTATTGTGAAAAAAATCTCTCACTTTCCAAAACTACCTTTCCATATCATCATAATCTATCTCCAAAAACAACGACTAAAACAGGAAAACACAGATTTCCAAAATCTAGTCATATTCCTACAATCTAGGATTTGATCCCTAGAATGTTTCCATTGGTGCAATGAAGTGCCACCTGCACCCGTGGATGATATTTGATGATTTATTTAATTAATATTCATCATATGCCCCTAAAAATACTCCATCAAAGTCGAATTTGGACTTTTTGACCAAAATTGGTGAAATCTACCATCTACAACAAGTTGGTAGCACGCTTAGTGTAAAAAAGGCAGTTTGTGCTACCAACTCTTATGTAGAATGCATTCTTCAACCTAATGCATCAAATTCACTTGGAAAACAAAACAGAATCTTGAGGAGGTTTCTTTAGGTCTAAAACCTCATAGTACATCATTCCATATGCTGAGAAAATCCAAATTTGATATTTAAATCTTCTTTTACCTTCTTATGTGAAATTAGGTTTTTGGCTAGGTAAAGAAATTCAAATGATTTTAGGGAAGCACAAAATGTTTAAGATACATTTGCACAAGAGTTTGATGCTTTAGACTTTGAAGAAGAATCCCTGAACATACTTCTACTATAGCCATGCCTACCTTTGACTTGCTTTGACCAATTACTTACTGCAACAAAACAAAGTATGCAGTGAGAGTAGATTTATGCACTTTGGGGGCTTGGTACAATCCTTATATACCAGTACACACTTCTGCAAGTAGTCTGAACTTTTTTATTCATAAGGACTTCTTAATAAACATGCCTTGTTCTCTATTAGAACCAAATGCATCACTTGTAATGGGCAAGAAGACAAAAATACCCTTGTTCTGCAATCCGAGAGAAAAATTCAGAAAATGGAAAGTTATAAAACAATGTGTACTTCCTCCTTCTGTGTAAGATTGATATTTCAGCAGATCAAAACATATGTCTTTGGAGCCATTTTATATTCAAGCACCTACTACAAATACTTCTGCACATAAGAAAATCAGAGCAAAAACCCTTAAGGACAAAACTTCCTTGGTTTCCAAGAAAACCTTAACTATACTTCTTTTATGGCGAGTTGAAGATTTGGAGGAGAATTTAAAATCTTGATGATGGCTTCAGAGTGTCTAGAAAAAAAAATGATGTCTTTTTACCACTTTAAAAGACCTTAAATCATAAAACAGGGCATCCTCCCGAGTTGGTAGCACACATAATGGAAAAATAGTTGTTTGCACTACAAACTTGTCATCATGGAGAAAAATGACAAATAAAAGGTCAAGTTATGATCTGATGTGTAATTATGGGTCATTATGTACCATGAGTGACTCTTACAACTTGTGAATCACCCTTAGGATATATATGACTTGACTTTAGCAATAAAACTTAGGACAAAAACCATAGATGACCATTTAGTCACCTATCAACTTTAAGTGACATGAACAAATTTTGGTGCAAAGATTGACTTGAGAGGTTGACTTTCTAGGAGCTAACACATTGTATGGTTATGATGCTCCATCATTTTTGGATTTAGAATTCAAGGAGAGAAAGGAACCCAAGGCCAAATATTGGTTGCAAGAGTGTCGGGACATCTTGAGAGTCCTAAAGGAGAACTTACAGTTCACCCAGAATCAGTAGAATATGTATGCAGACAGGCACAAGGTGGAGCGTAGCTTTGAGGTTGGGGATTTGGTCTTTTTGAGGTTGCAGCCATATAAACAGTCCTCATTGAAGAAGAGTGGTGAAGAGAAGTTGAAGCCTCAATTCTATGGACCATACAATGTGATTAGGATATTTCGAGAGGTGGCATATGATTTGGAGTTTCAAGAGGGTAGAAGGATCCACAATGTCTTCCATGTATCTTTCCTTAAGAAAGTGTTGGGACAGCAAGTCACCACTTCAGCATACCTTCCTCCACTGAATGAGGAAGGGCAGTTGGTTTTGATTATGAAGAATATTGTTGATGTCAAAGAGAGGAGGATGAGGAGAAGATTGATTCGGGAGTACTTGGTCAGATGCAGATATTTTCCTATAGAAGATGTCACTTGGGAGGGAGAGCAGATCTTACAGCATCCCGGTTTGGAGTTGCTTGAGGACATGAAATCTTGGGAATGGAGGAATGTGATGTCCCATTCCACTTGATCATTATGGAGGATGATGTAGTATCCTATATTATTCATGTAGGTTATAGTCAGTGAAGAAAAGGGAGTCAAGGGGGGTTTATATGATGTGACTTAGCTAGGAGATGTTATATTTCTAAAGTGACATTAAGAAAAAAGGCAATAAAGTAAATTTTAGATTAATAGTTACTTAAACATTAGTAAAAAGTTACTTTTAATATTTAAGTGAAAACTAAAAGGTCAATAAGGGTCATGTTGTATTAACTCAAAGAGGAAATATCTAGATGGAGGCATCGAATAACTATAAAAGGAAGGGTAGTGCTTCACTTTCCTCATTATATTTTGGATTGATCTCTTATTGGAGTGATCTTGTGAGCCAAGGTTTTCGTTGGGTTTTGGCATAAAACCTTCAATTGTGGTTTGGTTTCGGTGGTGCAATATCCACCCTAGCTAGACGAGGAGGATTCATCTGGGATCTTCATTTGAGCATCATTTGTGGTTTGAATTCAACTTGGAGGTGTATCAACTTGCTTAGGAGGTTTGTGGAGCTTTGTGGAGGTGGACGGATTCATATTTTGTGGGTTCATTAGGGTTTGGAGGAGGCCATGAGGGTTTGGAGCAGGTCGTGAGGGTTTGGAGCAAGTCATGAGGTTTTTTTGGAGGATCGTTATCACTTTAGGAGGTTAGTTTGGGTTTCTTGGAGGGTCTAATTCCCTTCTTTTGCAAGGTCATGAGTCTATATTTTCTAGGAGGATTCATGGAGGCAATGGAGGAGGGTCGTGAGCCCATCTCTTGGAACTTGGAGGTTTTGATCTCCATTTGGGAGGATCGATCTTGGTTGGAGAAGGAAGTGTGAGGCTTGAAGATCCATTGGAACAGTTCAGCATCATATTTAGAAAGGGTTGAGGGTAGGCGTTAGCCTTTCTACAGTTAAAGAGTGAGGTGCATCATCTATTGAGGAGGTCATGGAATTATTCCAGGTTTTTTCTTGCATATTGTTGTGTTTTCATTAAAGTATTGCAGCTACCAAATCATCCATTAGAGACTTTTTATTTTTGTGTTCAGGGTTTCCATTCATAATAAAAATGCCTATGCTATCTCCTATCTTTCATGTGTACTTGGATTGCGTACAATGTGTTTGACGGAAGTCTATTAGTAGAATATATGAAAATTGTTTGTAGAAAGTTGTCAACTAGTTTATAGCATAAGGAACACATGAAATGCAAATTGTTTGACAAAATCACACAATTGAAAGACACCTAATTGTACAGCATAGCACTAATATACTACCCTGACACACTTGGGGATATTATAGATAGATCCTAAGAAGTGCCAAGCCAAGGACTTGGGACTTTCTCATGGAAACCAAGATGGTGTTGTGCAAGAAAATAGAGCATTTTATAGGTGAGGCCTATCTTACTAATATTTTCAATAATGGAGAACCTTTTATAGGTGAGGCCTCTCTCACACATGAATCACACCTTATCTAACAGTCAATATTGTAATATATGTTTGCTCAAACTTCATTGTTGGACTTATCATCTTTCACTTTGATAGATGAAAGTTTTCATGATCAAGTTTATTAACTATTTGTTGACAAAATATTGTTTGGCATAAATAACAATAAACTAAATTTTTGTAGTAAAAAAATACTTTTTTTTACTGGCGGAATCAACAACAAGTTGGGCACATACTCGTGTGACACGGGGGCATGTTTTTTTATTGTTGTCACTATAACCTCCAGGTAGGCCAGTGTGGCCCCTCATGCAGAACACAAGTTAATTCGAGGGCTTTGAACTGGTGACTTCACATAATGGCGTGCCTTAATAGTACACTCCATCACCGACTGTTCTACACCCCGGGGGCTGTACCAAAAAAATACTTTGTTTAAATAGTTTTTCAGCATTTAAATATTGTCTTGCAAACATTATAGCCCTCTAATCCCTTCTTATCTCCCTTTCTTTGATACCATGTTGGGAACCATAGAAAGAATAAAAAAAAAAAAAAGATAAGACAAAAAAATATATTTGAAAAAGAAAAACATTACAATGAAAATGTGCATGCACCTAATTGTGTGGAAGTGTAGCATATTTTCCAATAGTTCTATTTCTTCTTTTAGATATATAGACTTAGGAATGTGAGAATTTTGTATGGATTTTATTTCAGATATGTTTATTTAAATTTGAGATGTAATGATAAACTATTGATCCCTATTTAAAAGGATATGAAGCTCCTGGAAATTATTTATTAAAAATGAAAACTAATGAATTCCAAAATCTAAAGTTACAATGACATCATGTAGGATGATCATGTAAATGGGATCCCTTCCATTTTCATATTTCTAACATGTTTTTCAAAACATTAACAGATGGAATTAATTATCTCAATGTTGAAGTGTTCATATGATATGAAAAATCATTAAAGTAAATACACTGCAATTTCTTCACGCTTTTTTATGTTTGATGACCATGAATTGTCTTCACTTGTTGAAACTGGGTTACTTGTTTTAGTTGTTTTTTCACTTGTTTCGGTTGTGTATATACATGTTTTAGTTGTTTCCCTGTGTGGAGTGTTTATCTTCTTTGGAGAATACATCCTTGTTGAAATCCCCTTACTCTGGCACCTAGGTATCTTGTTATCTAGTGATTTCCTTACTGCAGATCACGTTAGTAGCTCACAAAACAAAATAAAATTGTTGGAATATTCGACTCAAATAAATATAGTGGAAGAAATATTGGAAACCAAATCATGCACACATAAAAACCAATATTTTGGGGTAGATACCCCCAGAGGGAAAGTCAGTTCTAAGATGATTTTATTATGGCATGTTTTTCAAGGTTTACATGCATTTCCTTAAGAATAAACAAGTATATGCACCTATCTCCATTGAAACATGCATGCACGAAGTCAAGGACTATACAACAAACTTTGTATGGCTCGACCCTTTCATGTGGCTTCACTCTGCTAAAACCCACTTGCAGCTACCTATTTTCTCTTTTCTCCTTAACCTAATATCTAGATGTAAGTCCTTCTCCACTTATCCAAGATCTCCTTGAATCACAGTCCTTCGTGATCCAACCATGTATCAGACACAAGTGTCTTCCTCCTTCACCCTAGCCTTGCTTTTATAATATTGAGTTATGACCTAGCCCTAATCTCCAAAGTGATTGACAGTTGAGATTACTTCTCACCTCACTTGATATCAATGGCTAATATTAAATGTCAATTACTTTTAGCATTTCCTTAAATAACTCAACTAATTAATAAAAATAACTTTACGTTAATAATTCATTTAATTAAAGTAAAGTCTCGAGGTAGAAGGATTTGGACGATTCCATGCATCTAGACACTTAGACCTATGTGGAAGTACCTATATAATGATACAAACATCAACAATCCTTTGATCAAATAAATAAAACCTCAAAACTAGACGTATAATTAAGGTCATTCCACATGTAATCCATCTAATTTACATAGGAAACATCATATTTCAAACCAAAGGAGGTGACTAGATATGCAAATGAATGATGCAACAAAATGTTGAGCGGTTTCTCAACTTCAAATACACTCCTTCATGAGATATAAAGATGTGCATAGGCCAGCATCTAATGATCATGAGAATCAACCTAATTTATCTCATATATTCCATTTATTCCACCATAATGTCACTAAGGTGTCTTCTCAAAGTGCATGGGACAAAAATAAAGATAAGTGCAATTGTTGCCTATAGTGTGCCCTCTATGTTGGTTGATTATTATGGTACAAACAAAGTAAAGGATTCCATGTTTAAGGAGTGTTAGAGGTCTTCCATTCACCAAGTATGTAGTATGGTGAGACAAAGTTAGGTTCATCACCACCCTTTTCATCATACCTACAAGCATCTTAAATAAAACATTCAAATTTGACCTTGACCTCTCTAAATCTATAGCCAACTTCATACACAATATATTCACTTGATCACATGTTTAAAATGGATTTATCTTTCAAGAAGCCACGCAATGAAAATCAACCTATTTTCAATCTATCATAACCAACTATTACCTAAATGAAGGGTGTGTTTCCCTCTCCTCGTGATGATTTGACATTGTATTTTTGTAATGGCATTGAATTCTTCTTCAAAAGGGAGTGCTCATCATACTTGATGTATGTTCCCCTTGGTAAGCTATAAATATTATCTCAAGAACCTTCATTAATGAAAACCAAATACACCAATGTGCCTCATGTGATTCTTCCTCCCATGCACTAAGAGTAGGTGACTTTAGGTACCCAAAATAACCCAGAACATGTATTAATTTCTCCTTTCATGAGTGCATCCCTACTATTTATCAAGTGTTGATTTTGTCATCATGAAAAGGATTAAAATAGTATGTTGGGAAATGGTATCCTTCATATCTTCCTATAGATAAAAGGATTGTACTTTGGTTGTTTAGAATACATGTTACATGAAAAAAGACATGGACAACATAACCTTTATTTAGTAAATCCAACAGCCACAGTATTTACCATTTTCTATTGATCTTGTTAACTATATATAAGGTTGAAAAAATTAATCCTTAAAGTGTTGTCTATAGAAAATGCCTAAAACAAAATTGTAAGCATTACTCTTTCTATTGATTATTCAAGATATTAGAGCAATCCAAAATGGGTATATCAATGGCTCTCCAATAACACCCTACATGCTACATGAAATAAGTCTGAAACTTTCAAGGTTATTTTTAATTCTTAGTTAAACTTTAAATTTACTCAAAAATTCAAATCATCCCACCATACAAATTTAGCAAAGTACCTACTATGAAAATTATTGTGAATTTTTTATAGTGATTATGCAATCCATCATTCTAAAATTGAATTTTTTTTTAAATTTGTGTTTTATGGATCAACTTCATAGTCCTTAGGGAGGACAACTAATTAATGTTATAGGTATAAATTAAGTTTAAATGTAAAAATTAATGCAAGCGATAACCATGAGTGTAACATCCCGCTCTGGCGCACTGAGGACACTTATTCTTTGAGGACACTTGCTCGCAAGTGATCTGGACCCTTTTTTATGTTGGACCTTATATATTTGATTATGATGTGATTGACAGATGATATGATGTGTTACTATTCATG
>JASDQU010589125.1:19337-37307 GCA_032191745.1 Picea mariana | reverse complement strand
ATTGTGGAGTCGTCATTGAATTCGTCCTTCATGAAGTTGTTATATTGAGGATTACAACCAATATGATGCCCAGCCTTTGTCTATCATCAAAAGCTAGAACTATATCTTCTCCCAGGGAAGCTTGCTTCAAACTCCTCTCCCCGACAACGACGTCAATTTGTTATCACTCCAGGAGTCTCTTTAGGTTGTGGATCAAGAGAGCCTGGTAACTTAATCAAAATGCTTAATGATGTATTGAAAATTGGATCAAAGATGAATAACTCACACACTCACTCCTTCACTTAGAACAATTTGAACATACTCGGACAAAACAAGGCTCTCAAAAGATACTAATCATATGGTTAGAAAAACTTAGGTAGATGAAGAATTCTAACTACATCAACAACATCACATATATTGAAAACACATGTGAAAGGTCAAATATAACCAGCAGAAGATTTGTGATCTTAGTTTACTAATGCAG
This sequence comes from Picea mariana, assembly GCA_032191745.1. NCBI lineage: Eukaryota > Viridiplantae > Streptophyta > Pinopsida > Pinales > Pinaceae > Picea > Picea mariana. The sequence continues at coordinate 36,844 of JASDQU010589125.1, read as the reverse complement.
AGATAAGATAACAGTCATCAATAATTAAGTAAACTAGGAAATGAATATAGCATTCACCTCACAAGTGCAAAATAAGAAAGATAAATAGAAGTATGAACAATATCAGTGAAAGAAGCTTGTCATTCCAATATATATATCAAGGTTTTTACAACAAAAGAGTGCATAAATGTATTCAATCTCCAACCCATTTAGCTCCTCCATTTGGTCCTCTTTATAGATATTACATGCTCATATAGATCCAAAATGAATGGATCTCAAAACCACTTCACCCATCTTTAGATATTTGAAGATATCCAACTCAAATCCGAATTTGTGAGGTGGCTAGAAAATGCAAACTGTTAAATTTCTGGAAAATGATGCTCAAAGATTCACCTATGTCTTCAGAATACAAATAGTTGTTAGAAAAATGAGAGAGGTTTTTGAAGAGGAACTCGTTATTGTGAAAAAAATATCTCACTTTCCAAAAATACCTTTCCATATCATCAGAATCTATCTCCAAAAACGATGACTAAAATAGGAAAACACAAATTTCCAAAATCTAGTCATATTCCTACAATCTAGGATTTGATCCCTAGAATGTTTCCATTGGTGAAATGAAGTGCCACCTACACCCGTGGATGAGATTTGATGATTTCTTTAAGTAATATTCATCATATGCCCCTAAAAATACTCCAGCAAAGTTGAATTTGGACTTTTTGACCAAAATTGGTGAAAACTGCCATCTACAACAAGTTCGTAGCGCGCTTAGTGTAAAAAAGGCAGTTTGTGCTACCAACTCTTATGTAGAATGCATTCTTCAACCTAATGCATCAAATTCACTTGGAAAACAAAATAGAATCTTGAGGAGGTTTCTTTAGGTATAAAACCTCATAGTACATCATTCCATATGCTGAGAAAATCCAAATTTGATCTTTAAATCTTCTTTTACCTTCTTATGTGAAATTAGGCTTTTGGCTAGGTAAAGAACTTCAAATTCTTTTAGGGAAGCACAAAATGTTTAGGATACAGTTTCACAAGATTCTGATGCTTTAGACTTTGAAGAAGAATCCCTAAACATACTTCTACTATAGCCATGCCTACCTTTGACTTGCTTTGACCAATTACTTACTGCAGCAAAACAAAGTATGCAATGAGAGTAGATTTATGCACTTTGGGGGCTTGGTACAATACTTATATACTAGTACACACTTCTGCTAGTCTGAAATTTTTTATTCATAAGGACTTCTTAATAACATGCCTTGTTCTCTATTAGAACCAAATTCATCACTTGTAATGGGCAAGAAGACAAAAATACCCTTGTTCTACAATCCAAGAGCAAAATTCTGAAAATGGAAAGTTATAAAACAATATGTACTTCCTCCTTCTGTGTCAGATTGATATTTCAGCAGATCAAAACATATGTCTTTGGAGCCATTTTATATTCAAGCACCTACTACAAATACTTCCGCACATAAGAAAATTAGAGCAAAAACCCTTAAGGACAAAACTTCCTTGGTTTCCAAGAAAACCTTAACAATAATTCTTTGATGGTGAATTGAATATTTGGAGGAGAATTTAAAAGCTTGATGATGACTTCAAAGTGTCTATAAAATTGTTTTATGTCCTTTTACCACTTGAAAAGACCTTAAATCATAAAACAGGGCATCCTCCTGAGTTGGTAGCACACATAATGGAAAAATAGTTGTTTGCACTACAAACTTGTCATCATGGAGAAATATAACAAATAAAAGGTCAAGTTATGATCTGATATGTAATTATGGGTCATTATGTACCATGAGTGACTCTTACAACTTGTGAATCACCCTTAGGATATATATGACTTGAATTTAGCAATAAAACTTAGGACAAAAACCCTAGATGACCATTTAGTCAGCTATCAACTTTAAGTGACATGAACAATTTTTGGTGAAAAGATTGACTTGAGAGGCTGACTTTCTAGGAGCTAACACATTGTATGGTTATGATGCTCCATCATTTTTGGATTTAGAATTTAGGGAGAGAAAGGACCCCAACGCCAAATATTGGTTGCAAGAGTGTCGGGACATCTTGAGAGTCCTAAAGGAGAACTTACATTTCGCCCAGAATCAGTAGAATATGTATGCAGACAGGCACAAGGTGGAGTGTAGCTTTGAGGTTGGGGATTTGGTCTTTTTGAGGTTGCAGCCATATAGATAGACCTCATTGAAGAAGAGTGGTGAAGAGAAGTTGAAGCCTCACTTCTATGGACCATACAATGTGATTATGATATTTCGAGAGCTGGCATATGATTTGGAGTTTCAAGAGGGTAGTAGGATCCACAATGTCTTCCATGTATCTTTCCTTAATAAAGTGTTGGGACAGCAGGTCACCACTTCAGCATACCTTCCTCCACTGAATGAGGAAGGGTAGTTGGTTTTGATTATGAAGAATATTATTGATGTCAGAGAGAGGAGGATGAGGAGAAGATTGATTCGGGAGTACTTGGTCAGATGCAGATATTTTCCTATAGAAGATGTCACTTGGGAGGGAGAGCAGATCTTACAACATATCGGTTTAGAGTTGCTTGAGGACACGAAATATTGGGAATGGAGGAATGTGATGTCCCATTCCACTTGATCATTATGGAGGATGACCTAGTATCCTATATTATTCCTGTAGGTTATAGTCAGTGAAGAAAAGGGAGTCAAGGGGGGTTTATATGATGTGACTTAGCTAGGAGATGTTATATTTCTAAAGTGACATTAAGAAAAAAGGCAATAAAGTAAATTTTATATTAATAGTTACTTAAACATTAGTAAAAATTTACTTTAATATTTAAGTGAAAACTAAAAGGTCAATAAGGGTCATGTTGTATTAAGTCAAAGAGGAAATATCTAGATGGAGGCATCGAATAACTATAAAAGGAAGGGTAGTGCTTCACTTTCCTCATTATATTTTGGATTGATCTCTTATTGGAGTGCTCTTGTGAGCCAAGGTTTTCGTTGGGTTTTGGAATAAAACCTTCAATTGTGGTTTGGTCTCGGTGGCGCAATATCCACCCTAGCTAGACAAGGAGGAGGATTCATCTGGGATCTTCATTTGAGCATCATTTGTGGTTTGAATTCAGCTTGGAGGTGTATCGACTTGCTTAGGAGGTTTGTGGAGCTTCGTGGAGGTGGAAGGATTCATATTTTGTGGGGTCGTTAGGGTTTGGAGGAGGCCATGAGGGTTTGGAGCAGGTCATGAGGTTTTTCTGGAGGATCGTTATCACTTTAGGAGGTTTGTTTGGGTTTCTTGGAGGGTCTAATTCCCTTTTTTTGCAGGGTCGTGAGTCTATATTTTCTAGGAGTCATGGAGGCAATGGAGGAGGATCGTGAGCCCATGTCTTGGAACTTGGAGGTTTTGATCTCCATTTGGGAGGATCGATCTTGGTTGGAGAAGGAAGTGTGAGGCTTGGAGAGCCATTGGAATAGCTCGGCATCATATTTAGAAAGGGTTGAGGGTAGGCGTTAGCCTTTCTATAGTTAAAGAGTGAGGTGCATCATCTATTGAGGAGGTCGTGAAATTATTCCAGGTTTTTTCTTGCATATTGTTGTGTTTTCATTAAAGTATTGCAGCTACCAAATCATCCATTAAAGACTTTTTATTTTTGTGTTCAGGGTTTCCATTCATAATAAAAATGCCTATGTTATCTCCTATATTTCATGTGTACTTAGATTGCGTACAATGTGTTTGACGGAAGTCTATTAGTAGAATATATGCAAATTGTTTGTAGAAAGTTGTCAACTAGTTTATAGCATAAGGAACACATGCAATGCAAATTGTTTGACAAAATCACACAATTGAAAAACACCTAATTGTATAGCATAGCACTAATATACTACTCTGTCACACTTGGGGATATTACAGATAGATCCTAAGAAGTGCCAAACCAAGGACTTGGGACTTGCTCATGGAAACCAAGATGGTGTTGTGCAAGAAAATAGAGCATTTTATAGGTGAGGCCTATCTTACTAGTATTTTCAATAATGGAGAACCTTTTATAGGTGAGGCCTCTCTCACACATGAATCACACCTTATCTAACAGTCAATATTGTAATATATGTTTGCTCAAACTTCATTGTTGGACTTATCATCTTTCACTTTGATAGATGAAATTTTTCATGATCAAATTTATTAACTATTTGTTGACAAAATATTGTTTGGCATAAATAACAATAAACTAAATTTTTGTACTAAAAAAATACTTTTTTTTACTGGCGAAGTCAACAACAAGTCGGGCACATACTCGTGTGACACGGGGGCATGTTATCTGATTGTTGTCACTATAACCTCCAGGCATGACAACGTGGCCCTTCATGTGGAACACGAGTTAATTCAAGGGCTTCGAACTGGTGACTTCACATAATGGCGTGCCTTAACAGTACACTCCATCATCGACTATTCTACACCCCGTGGGCTATACCAAAAAATACTTTGTTTAAATAGTTTTTCAGCATTTAAATATTGTCTTGAAAACATTATATCCCTCTAATCCCTTCTTATCTCCCTTTCTTTGATACCATGTTGGGAACCATAGAAAGAATAAAAAAAAAAAAGGTAAGAGAAAAAAATAAATTTGAAAAGTAAAAACATTACAATGAAAATGTGCATGCACCTAATTGTGTGGAAGTGTAGCATATTTTCCAATAGTTCTCTTTCTTCTTTTAGATATATAGACTTAGGAATGTGAGAATTTTGTATGGATTTTATTTCATATATGTTTATTTAAATTTGAGATGTAATGATAAACTATTGATCTCTATTTAAAAGGATATGAAGCTCCTGGAAATTATTTATTAAAAATGAAAACTAATGAATTCCAAAATCTAAAGTTACAATCTCATGTAGGATGATCATGTAAATGGAATCCCTTCCATTGTCATATTTCTAACATGTTTTTCAAAACATTAACAGATGGAATTAACTATCTCAATGTTGAAGTGTTCATATGATATGAAAAATCATTAAAGTAAATACACTACAATTTCTTCACGCTTTTTTATGTTTGATGACCATGAATTGTCTTCACTTGTTGAAACTGGGTTACTTGTTTTAGTTGTTTTTTCACTTGTTTCAGTTGTGTATATACATGTTTTAGTTGTTTCCCTGGGTGGAGTGTTTATCTTCTTTGGAGAATACATCCTTGTTGAAATCCCCTTACTCTAGCGCCCAGGTATCTTGTTATCTAGTGATTTCCTTACTACAGATCACGTTAGTAGCTCACAAAACAAAATAACATTGTTGGAATATTCAACTCAAATAAATATAGTGGAGGCAATATTGGGAACCAAATCATGCACACATAAAAACCAATATTTTTGGGTAGATACCCCAGAGGGAAAGTCAGTTCTGAGATGATTTTATTATGGCATGTTTTTTAAGGTTTACACGCATTTCCTTAAGAAAAAACAAGTATATGCACCTATCTCCATTGAAACATACATGCATGAAGTCAAGGACTGTACAACAAACTTTGTACGGCTTGACCCTTTCATGTGGCTTCACTCTGCTAAAACCCACTTGCAACTACCTATGTTCTCTCTTCTCTTTGACCTGATCTCTAGATGGAAGTCCTTCTCCACTTATCCAAGGTCTCCTTGAATCACAGTCCTTCATGATCCAACCATGTATCAAACACAAGTGTCTTCCTCCTTCACCCTAGCCTTGCTTTTATAATATTGAGTTATGACCTAGCCCTAATCTCCAAAGTGATTGATAGTTGAGATTACTTCTCACCTCACTTGATATCAATGGCTAATATTAAATGTCGATTACTTTTAGCATTTCCTTAAACAACTCAACTAATTAATAAAAATAACTTTACGTTAATAATTCATTTAATTAAAGTAAAGTCTCGAGGTAGAAGGATTTGGAAGATTCCACGCATCTAGACACTTAGACCTATGCGGAAGTACCTATATAATGATACAAACATCAACAATCCTTTGATCAAATAAATAAAACCTCAAAACTAGACATATAATTAAGGTCATTCCACATGTAATCCATCCAATTTACATAGGAAACATCATATTTCAAACTAAAGGAGGTGACTAGATATGCAAATGAATGATGCAACAAAATGTTAAGCGGTTTCTCAACTTCAAATACACTCCTTCATGAGATATAAAGATGTGCATAGGCTAGCATCTAATTATCATGAGAACGAACCTAATTTATCTCATATATTCCATTTATTCCACCATAATGTCACTAAGGTGTCTTCTCAAAGTGCATGGGACAAAAATGAAGAGAAGTGCAACTCCTACCTATAGTGTGCCCTCTATGTTGGTTGATTATTATGGTACAAACAAAATAAAGGATTCCATGTTTAAGGAGTGTTAGAGGTCTTTCCATTCACCAAGTATGTAGTATGGTGAGACAAAGATAGGTTCATCACCACCCTTTTCATCATACCTACAAGCATCTTAAATAAAACATTCAAATTTGACCTTGACCTCTCTAAATATATAGCCAACTTTATACACAATATATTCACTTGATCACATGTTTAAAATGGATTTATCTTTCAAGAAGCCACGCAATGAAAATCAACCTATTTTCAAGCTATCATAACCAACTATCACCTAAATGAAGGGTGTGTTTCCCTCTCCTCGTGATGATTTGACATTGTATTTTTGTAATGGCATTGAATTCTTCTTCAAAAGGGAGTGATCATCCTACTTGATGTATGTTCCCCTTGGTAATCTATAAAAATTATCTCAAGAACCTTCATTAATGAAAACCAAATACACCAATGTGCCTCATGTGATTCTTCCTTCCATGCACTAAGAGTAGGTGACTTTAGGTACCCAAAATAACCCAGAACATGTATTAATTTCTCCTTTCATGAGTGCATCCCTATTGTTTCTCAAGTGTTGATTTTTTCATCATGACAAGGATTAAAATAATATGTTGGGAAATGGTATCCTTCATATCTTCCTAGAGATAAAAGGATTGTACTTTGGTTGTTTACAATACCTGTTACATGAAAAAAGGCATGGACAACATAACCTTTATTTAGTAAATCCAACAGCCACAGTATTTACCATTTTCTATTGATCTTGTTAACTATATATAAGGTTAAAAAAATTACTCCTTAAAGTGTTGTCTATAGAAAATGCCTAAAACAACATTGTAAGCATTGCTCTTTCTATTGATTATTCAAGATATTAGAGCAATCCAAAATGGGTATATCAATGGCTCTCCAATAACACCCTACATGCTGCATGAAACAAGTCTGAAACTTTCAAGGTTATTTCTAATTCTTAGTTAAACTTTAAATTTACTAAAAATTCAAATCATCCCACCATACAAATTTAGCAAAGTACTTACTATGAAAATTATTGTGATTTTTTATAGTGATTATGTAATCCATCTTTCTAAAATTGAATTTTTTTTTTTAATTTGTGTTTTATGGATCAACTTCATAGTCCTTAGGGAGGACAACTAATTAATGTTATAGGTATAAATTAAGTTTAAATGTAAAAATTAGTGCAAGCGATAACCATGAGAATGTTTATTTAAGGATGTGTATGTGTCTACTCATTGTATTTCTAAATATTTTTTATTATTATTGAGAGAGAGAAAAGAGTGTGTTACATAGGCATGAGAGAGAGGAACAAATTTAAGTAGATGTGTTACCAAATTATATTTTATTCAGTTATTAATTTGAATAATGTTATTTTGTAGGGAAAATTTACCTTGGTATGCACTCTTTGATAGATGTTGTTGGCACTTATATCTTTGGAAAAATGCTTTTTATTTTTTGGGTTATGGTCCATGAATGACTTGATTCTTATGTTACCTCAGACCAAAAAAAAAAAAAGGTATGCAAAATATTTTTAGACCATTCAATTGCTTTGTTGATAGTATATACATTTGTAAGCATAATAATGAAAGAAATATGTTGTGTATACTCACATCCTTTTGGGCCATATTTGCATTTTTGGTGTTCTTCGCATATCCTACACTGGAGTAACCCACCCCATGATTTGAGTTCCATGTTTTCTTTAATGGTGTTTTTTTGGGAGGGGTAAGTATATATCATTAACGTATCCTTGTTTATCAAACTAGTGAAAAGAATTATTGTAGTGTAATCTTGGTGAAAGCTTATTAGATTCCAGTATTATACTTTGTATAGTTTCTGAAATCCCCTCTTGTTTGCATAGATAGTTAGCATCAATATCATCTTTTCAAAGTTTCACAATAAGTATGTTCCAAGGATTTTTGGCCCACATCTTGGCACAAATATGTTTTTCAATCAAGTAATGATTGCATTTCCAATAATCATGGCAGTGAAATTTGTTAGAAAGGCATTGGAAAAAGGGTTGCTTCCACTAATCTACAACACTAATCTACAACCTCATTGGTGTACCAATTAAATATGCATATTATATCCAACCAATAAAAGGGGCTATTGTTTCTGCAATGAAAAGCGAGGATGTTGGCCAATTATCTTTCAGTAGCAAACAATCAGGATACTTACAGAGGATTTGTGTTTGCCCGTTTGATGAATCTTATGATGTTGATATGGGGATAAGGTTGTCACAGTGTGTAGGTATATCATGGGAAGTTGTTGAATCAGTTATGTCGGTATTCTTGTCTATGAGATTGTTAAAAAATTATGTATCAATAGTTATTGTGAAAAAACTAACAATGCAGTTAATATTTAGAAAATTTGTAGTTGATTTCCATGTACTTGCATAAATGGCTACGACAACACTTGATGTTATTGAGTGTGATGTTGTTGAATTTATGGAGGAAACTTTTATCATGTAGTACTTAACTTTCCATAGTTTTTATATATAATATTTATTTACTTGTTCAAGTTATATATGTGTACTTGATTTTATGCATAGCATTATTTAATACAAGTTTACATGTTTATAATTTAATATCTTTCTAGTTCACATGTGTAACATTAATTGATTTTATGTATTTTTTTGTTTAATGCAAGATTGCATGTATATAATTTAATCTCCTTCCAAATCATGTGATTCACATGTATGACATTTTTATTTATTGTTTAAGTATACAATTTTATATATTTATTTCATTGATGTTGTATCAACATCAACATTGTACAATGAAATTACATAAATTTATTGCATTTAATAAATTATTCATATCATATAAATTTGTATTGAATAATAATGATCCTATAAAATAACAACAATTAAAGATACATTAAAATGGTAAATACACTACAAAATGATGACAATTAATGACTCATTAGTGTTGAAATTTTGGTATGCTCGTTTAACCATAGACAATGTCACATCATTGTCACCCAACCATAGGCATTCACATATTCCACCCCCGAGCACACTAACATTTACTTAGAATAATTTTGGTAAGCCTACTCCAGAACAAACAGATAAACCCTAGTTGTTAACTGCAGCAACAACTCAAGACAAGTAGAGTGTTCCTTCAAGGGTAGTGCACAAGAGAGAGAGCCTCCATTATCACAGTACAAGTACCATACACAACTACAGCAGCTACACTACTCTCTCTCTCAAACTTGTGTCATACTTAGAAAGAATATCACTAAGAATATCACCAAGAGAGAGACCAAGACCAAGAGATGCATCATTATTCCTCCTTGCAGTTGTAGTTGCAGCTGCAACAACATCTCTCCATAACACGTGCACACTAAATGGGTGTAAAAATGAGCTAAAAAATCTTATATTTATATTAATCTATCCAGTGACTTTTCTAGCTGGGCCAACCTGACTTTCTGGTAATTATATTTTTTGTTTATCTTTTTCTTGTGGAGCCGACTTGTATTTCTCGAATATAATATTCTAATATTATTTATTCTTCTAGGTCGACTTGTCTTCTAGGGTTTCCACACATATGTTTAATGGTTCACTTGCTTCCGAAATATTCTATTCTAAGTCATAGGTTACATGTGGAGGTTAATACCTCCCACATCTACCAAAACATCAACACTCCCTCTTAGCTAGGGAGGTATTAACTAAGATGTTCTTCATGTAGTGGTCTCAAACAAATCCATCCATATCATATGGAATGGGAAAGACTCACAAGGTCTTGCAAAGCAGTCTATAGGTAGCATCACCATATCCACACAAGCTATCATATGAACAAACAGATCATGTAACAAGTATCACCATCATAGTTGCACGTTAGCCATCTAGCTGGAAAACATGCCCAACACTACTAGTTGGCCCTCCAGCTAGTAATATCCAATGCTACTGATCGACACTCTAATTGGAAATCATTTCCGACACTACATGTCGACATCTAGTTCATACAGAACTAGTATCTCGTCAACTTACACAAAATCTGACTCAAAAATTTAACTCCCTCTTACCAGCCTACATTGCAGTTACCAACCTACGTTAGCGTAGCATACCATCCTGTGTTGGGGTTACCAACCTGCGATGGGGTAGCATACCAGCCTACGTTGGGGTTACCAATCTGCACTGGGGTAGCATACCATCCTGCATTGGGGTTACCAACCTGCGTTGGGGTAGCATATCATCCTGCGTTGGGGTAGTGTACCAGCCTGGATTGGGGTTACCAACCTACATTGGAGTAGCTCCCTCTACAAGGGATATCATCACTTCCCTATACTGGGGAACACATCAGAACACATCACTTCCCGCTACTGGGGAACACATCACTTCCCACTACTAGGGAACACATTACTCCTGCTATTGGGGAACACATCACTCCCTCTCATGAGGGAAAATCCTTCTGGACCATACCAAGATTGTCCCTTACATAGCCTTGGTCAACATATATGCTACCTATTCATTGGTAGAAATATACTGGAGTAAGTGTCTCACCATAGTCTTCTCCCTTTTGTTGGGAGAATCCTCTGGACACAAATCAATATGTGTACACCTCTAAGATATTTATCTGCAACATGCTTGATCTTGTAGATCAACTTGGAAGTCACCACTTACTTCCCTTCTGGTCTCGAAACCAAGGAAAATATATGTATCCAAGTCCTTCTGACTGGCTTCCTCCTCGGTCACTGTAGTAAAGTCTACTAAAGCAAGGGAATCTTCCCATAAGGTCTCATATCTCCTTGAAGCCTCTAAATCTTAGATCTATCCTTCTCAACCCATGGCATCTGTTTGTCTATTCCAGAAGACGTCTCTCTCTTCCATATGAATCTAAAAGTCTTTGAGTCTCCATTCTCCCTATGAAGCTTGTCTCCCCTTGAGTCTATATGATCTTCGGAGCCATCTTCTCCTCATGATATGGCTCTTCAATGTTGCATCCTACAAATTTTCATGGGACCACGATGGTCTATTCTTGGTTACTACAACAATTCTAGATAAGCCCTTCTGGCTCCACTAACGCTTCCTGATGATCTGAAGAGTGATCAACTGCACTAGAGGGATTTGTTCGATCATCTTTGGAGCCTTCTGCTCCTTACAATCAATATCCATGTGAGATACTATGTATCTCACAAAATTACCCTTCTTCTTCTTCTTCTTCTTCTTTGGTACATGGATGTATACAATCGTGTATACAACTTATTATATGGATAGCCTGCTCCATGTCTCAAACTAGAGACCATCTAATATGTTGTCTCCTACAACCGTCACTATAGATTCCCTTAGAGTTATCAATTGATACTTCGAACCTGAACAAGGACAACAAAGGGAAAAATAGTAGACAATAATAGTACTCTTATAATAATAAAAATAAGAACGAGAACAATAATCACAGTAGCTCCTTCTCAGAGCTATTTCTTGTGACCTTCCTGGAACAAGAACCAAAATAAAAATACAATAATAATAAATATCTCCTAGAGGATATGTTAGTTCATCTTGCAAGAATTTATATCAATAGTACTCATATGCTTCCAAGTATTCATTGTATTTAGCAGTAATAGAACCTTTCAAGGATTGGTGTCACAACTAGTAATGTAGAAATTATCAAAATTGATATGTGCAAATTGGAAACTTATTAATTTAATCAAACCTGGAGTATTATATTCAAGAACGAATGTTCTTGATTTTCTTTTGAGTCTCCTTCACTCAATATGACAAGTATTCTCTTCAACATGTCCCATGTACTTAAGACTATGTTTTCTAGACAGAAATATGAGTTAGAGAATATAGTGCAAATAAAATCTAAAGTCTCAACCTTAATCAATCTAATACTTTGACTAAAGTTAGTTTCTAACTTTAACTTTGAAGAGAGTTTAGTATGATAATCATAAATTGAATAGATCAAAATACAAGTAGATGTTCATAAGGTCACAATAATTCCATAACAACTATAGGCATATGAAAACAATCAAACCTTGAGTGTGTTTTTCCTCTTAATGTGTTGGATCTGAGATTCCTCTAGATCTATGATTGTTTCTTGGACTAGAGATCCCTTCTTCTACAATAACACTCAAAATAGTGATACATTTTAAACATATCTAATTACATACCTCCGACAGCAGTGATAGGCAGTGGTAGACAGTGTCACTATCTGGTAGCAGCGGCAAGCAATGTCGAACCCTAAAACTTCAAAGCGATCCAACTTGCAATATAAAGGTAACTGGAGATGCACTAAGGTAAGGCGCACTAGAAAAACCAAATATTAGGCCCAACGTTTCATAGAAACTTTACTACAAATGGTACTACAACTCGTGTTGGCACTACAACTGGTGTTGCAATTGGTGCTGCAACTAGCAATACAACTGGTGGTGCAACTGGTACTGCAACTAGTGATGCATTTGGCACTGCAACTGGTGTTGCAACTGGTATGAAGGAGATGGCACTACAAACCTAGGGTTTTTATGATTAAACCCTAACATCTCAAATTCAGAAATTTGCAGATATGATCTGAGGAAGAGATGCACCCTACTTAGGCGACATCCTTAGTTAGTTCAATAAGTGCTCAACGAGCTTGGAAAAGGGGGAAACTAAGGATCTTCCTTCCAGCGGTTAGATCGTTACGAAGGAAACCAGCTCTGATACCATGTTGAAATTTTGGTATGCTCATTTAACCATAGACAATGTCACATCATTGTCACCCAACCATAAGCATTCACATATGCCACCCCCGAGCACACTAACATTTAATTAGAATAATTATGGCAAGCCTACACCAGAACCAACAGATAAACCCTAGTTGCTCATTGCAACAACAACTCAAGACAAGTAGATCGCTCCTTCTCCAAGGGTAGCGCACAAGAGAGAGAGTCTCCATATTCACAGAACAAGTACCATACACAACTGTAGTAGTTGCACTACTCTCTCTCTCTCAAACTTTTGTCATACTTAGCAAGAAAATCACCAAGAGAGAGACAAAGACCAAGAGATGACCATGCGTCCTTATTCCTCCTTCCAGCTACAACTGCAGCTCTCCATAAGACTTGTGCACTAACTGGGTGTACAAATGAGCTAAAACGTCCTCTATTTATATTAATTTGTCTAGTGACTTTTCTGGCTGGATCGACCTGACTTTCTGGTATTATATTTTTTGTTTATATTTTTCCTATGGAGCCGACTTGTATTTCTGGAATACAATATTCTAATATTATTTATTCTACTAGGCCTACTTGTCTTCTAGGGTTTCCATACATCTTTTTAATGGTTCACTTTCTTCCGGAATATTCTATTCTAAGTCATAGGTTACATGTGGAGGTTAATACCTCCCGTAGCTACCAAAAAATCAACAATTAGATTAGTAAATCTACTACAAATTGATCAGTGACTCATTAAACTAGTAAAGATACTACAATTTGATGGTAATTAATGACTCATTAAACAAGAAAATATATTAAAAATTGATGATAATTAATAACCCATTAAACGAGAAAATATGCCACAAATTGACAACAATTAATGACTAATTAAACTACTACATATACTACAAATTGATGACAATTAATGACAAATTAAACTACTAAATATACTACAAGTTGATGAATCATATCAATCAATGAATAACTAAGATAAATACGATTAAAATTTAGTCATGTTATACAAGACTACAAATATAACACTCTTGGTTACCTCTCCAAAAATAGTAGTTCATATACATGTTCTAGTTGTTCTTACCTATCACAATTGTGTCATTTTGTACTAGTGATAATATGCAATAGCAATGTCCCTGAGGTGTAGGACAGTCAGTGACGGAGTGTGTTGTTAAGCCACTCCGTGATGTTAAAGTCACCGGTTCGAAACCTGCGGGGACAAAAAAATCCAACCATGTTAAGGGTTGGTGTGGCTGAGGCCGGGTGCGATCCCCGGGTGATTTTGACGGCTTAGATGCCCCTGAGTCGCGGTTTCTCAAGCCACAGGTTAATCCCGATGCCAACAGGTTTGGACAAATTAACAAACAAAAAAAAATATGCAATAGCAATAAGCTAAATGGTGATAAATAAAAAAGGGTGTGCCTATTATACAATGCCCTCAAGTCATAAACAAACTATAGTGGCCAAACAAATCCTTTACCATTTGAATATGTGATATATAGGTCCCGAAGATTATGAGATGATGAAGGCAAATAAGTCACTTGGAAATGATCAATAATATCGATTTGACAATATTGTGTGAGCTTACACAAGATAACCATGCTACAATGCACTACTTTTTTAAGGGGATTATATTCAAATGTGCAAGCATATCTTCCTCTAGAGTACAAGCTAGCAAACAATGATGATAATGAACCATAAGTTGGACAAACACCTCACTACATAACAAGACTAGATTTTGTTCCAACATACTTAGTTTAAGATGTGAGTCGAGTTATTTAGAAAAGGATTCAATGATGTTACAATTAAAAGTTAAAAATCCTCTATGGACAAAGAAACTATAAACATACATGTGGTGGAATAAAATTTGGAGGGTAAAATTCCTGAAGAAAACCAAAATATTTGTGTGGTTAGCAATAATGAATAAGGTTCTAGCTTAGGAAACAATGAAAAAAAGTGCAAGACAAGGACCTGGAATATGTATCGTATGCAAAGAAGATGAAGAAACAAATCACATTTACTCATAAAATGCTCATATTCTAAACAAATTTGGATAGAGTTTGATTAGATAACAAGTGTGAAGGATTTTTGGGTGGTCATATAGTTGAAGAATGTTTAAGACAGTAGTGGGGCAAGAGGAATGGTGTTTTATTCCCTTTTTGATAATATTGGGAGTGTGGCTAGCAAGAAATTCATTGTTTTTTAATAAAAGGACGTAGCTTCCTTCTAAGTCACATATCAAATCAGAGATTTGGCTACAGATTATAAAATTTCAGTTATTCAAAAGAGAGAAAATGAGTTGGCAAAGTTGGTTATAAACAAAGAGAAGGCATGGGCCTATTTTAATGGTTTGAACCAAGGTACATAGCAGGATTAGTGTAGGATGTATTCAAGAAAATACGGTTAAAATGAAAGTTGTACTGAGAACATATTCAAATGAATCTACATAAATATGCTTTAAGAGTTCTCTTGAATAATGCAATGGAGAAAAATGTAAGGAAATAACAGGTATTTGGAGACTCCATCCTAGTGATTAAATGGATGAAAGACTCTGGTTAGTGCTTAAACATTAATCTAAAAAAATTAGGTGACCAATTAAAGGCCATAGCAAATTATTTTGATTCAATCATCTTAATGCATGTATATAAATAACATAACAAAGACATGGATAGGATATCAAAAGAGGGTCACCAAGTTGCTAGGGGAAAGATGAAAATATAATAACTGAGAGAAAGATTTTATTTTGTCTATGAAGGCAACTACCCCTGAAGCAGTTCTGAAAATTACGGAGTTTTGATGATTATCCATATTTTTATTTTCTTTCAAAAACATATGAATAGTTGACAGATTTGTTGATTTATTATTGAAGGATATAAGATATATTTCTAAGACTTTTAATGAAATTTTCTGGGATGGTTTTTGTATTAGGGTGAATATTAGAAAAATAGATAATCTTATGGATCTATAGATGAAAGGAGGCAATAGAATTTCAATCTCTACTTCAAATTGTAAGTGCGCTAACACATTAGGAGTGTCATTTATTTATTCTTAAATAGAAATTGGCTAATTTTTAAGGAAAAAAAATTGGAAGTAAAAAAAAAAGGGTCATTTACACAAAAAAGTTTCAAGGCATCATGTTTCAAACTCAACAAGTGATCCAAAATGGATCTGGACAATTGAATGGTTGTAAGACTCAGTACCTACAAATATGATTCAATAATTAATGAAGGTTAGATAAAATCTAAAGGACAATGAAAAAAAAAATTAAAAATGGGACAAAAAGAGAAAAAAAAAAGAATTAAATAAAATACGAAAATAGGAGAGAAAACGAGAGAGGGGAATGGGAACTTAAAGGTCAGTCCCTTGGGATTCCCATCACCCCCAAGCTCGCCTATATCTCCTTGTGACTTCACTCTTAAATGGTCTTTTAGTCAAAGATGTGAGGATGAACAAAGAGTCATGAGTTACATTGTAACCAGAGATTGTCGAAATGAGGGTTGAGCAACCATTCGAATGTTGGTTTTCCCAATTGGATTTTCAATGTAAATATTGTGTTCATGTGATGTATTTTCTATATTTGTTAATTGTTGTGGTAATTTACATCTAAAATTAAATGGAAGCTACTATCGATTTTTAATGGCTATTTGGTTATTTTAATCATGTGAGGTTGCATTCTATACTGTAGATCTGTGATTTGCTTCTCAGTTTCATTCTCTTTAGTACTTGAAGAACACCAATAGCTCTCTACTCTCCATCATTAAATGTATTATGAGATTAGAAATCAATGGTTTCCATTACAAAGTTGTTTCCATCTTTTAGGTGGTTGTTAATTCTAATCTTTCAAGTTTATTAATTGTTGGAGTCATTTGCAAGTGAAATTGAGTTTCTTCCTTCACCATACGTTGCTCATGGTTGCTTGTTAAACTCATACACATCAAATAGGTTGCCCTCAAATACATATGATGCATGTGCTAGAACAGTTACCAACTTGAAAAGAACCCTCCAAAGTTCTCATTTTTTAGAGGTCGTGTTTAGTGGTTATTTTTACCCTCATTTCAAAAAGTGGTGCTACCAGTAGCACCTTTCTTTTCAAGGTTAAAATTACCACCTCTTGTATACATGGCCTTAATAGCATTGTAACGTTGTCGAAAAAAACCCTAAAATAAACCCCGGAATTGAAAAGTGGCACTAACAACAACATCATTTTTTTTATTTTTGAGATTAAAACTACGACTTCTTCGAAATCTCTAGACTTGACATTTAGTATCGTTGCAACCAAAACCTTAAAATCAACTCTCAAATCAAAAAGTAGTGTTCTCAGTAGCACCCCCCTTTTTTCTAGGGACAAAATTGAAAGTTTTTTTAAATCATGGCCTTAAGAACCAAAATTTTAAGACCAACAACGGAATCAAAAAGAGGCGTTATCAGTAGCACCCTTTTTCCCGAGCTTTAAATTCTAACATTTTGAAAACCATGGTCTGAAAGCCCAGCACTATTGGAAACAAAATTGTTAAACGAAGAAAAAAAATGCAAAAATAAAAATAAAAGA
>JASDQU010589124.1:27766-43280 GCA_032191745.1 Picea mariana | reverse complement strand
TTTGAGAACTTGTTGCAGGTACAAAGCTTTGGGTCAAAGTACTCAATAGTGGAACATCATCAAACATTGGAACGAGGTACACTTCTTTCTTATCTCGCTTGCATATTGGTTTATATAGCATATGTTGGAATTGATTATATTTCTATAGTCATACCTATTTTTTGTGGTTTACCCTTTCCATAGAGATTTTTTCCCTCGTAACACCTTCCAATGTAGCTCATACGGCTCTTGCATGAACCTAGAAACTGCACCAACTACATAGGAGAGGTCTTGTCTGGACTGTGTGAGATACAACAAGCTCCCCACTAGCTATCTATAAAATGTGATGTCAACTACTGGAGTGTCCCCTCTATTCTCAAGTTTGACTCCTTATAGGAAAGGAGATAGAGCAGAATTGTAGTCTGTCATGTGAAATCTCTCAAGGAGATCTCATTCATACTTGGCTAGAGACAGTTTGATGTCTGATGCATCCTAACTGATCTTGAGTCCAATGAGGAAGTGTAGAGGACCCATGTCCATCATCAAAAACCTGTCATGTAGAATCCTCTTGTATGCAACAATCGTTGAATTCAAGCAATTGGTGATCAAAAAATCATCAACATATAAAACTAAGAGTAGAAGTGAATCATTAGTATTGAGCATGTAGACATTCAAGTATGATTTACAACGTACAAAGTTTTGTGACAACAAGTAGGAGTCCATCTTGGCATACCATGCCCTTGGAGCCTGCTTGAGGCCATAAATAGACTTCTTCAGTCGACATACCAAATATGAATCCTGCATAAATATCTGGGAACACTCCATATAGATATCCTCAGAGAGATCACCATGAAGAAATGCATTCTTCATGTCCATTTGATGAACTTCCCATCCCTTGGTTTCCAAAATGGCAAGTGAAAAACATATGGAATCCATATTTGATACTGAAGAGAAGGTCTCATCATAGTCAATGTCATGCACCTGTTGAAATCCTTTGGTAAAAATCCTGGCTTTGTATCTACTAATCTGTCCATCTCCTATGCTCTTGGTTCTGTAGACCCATCTAAACCTCACAATTTTCCTTCCACGAGGAAGGGTAACCATATCCCAAGTATGGTTATCGAAGAGGGAGTTGTACTCCTTCTGCATGGTGTATTCCCAAAAGATATTTCCAGTAGCCTCGCCATAAGACTGCGGATATGAATACTGAACCAAGAAAATATGCCTCGAGGGAAATGATTAAGTGGCAGTGAGTGAAATAGGAGGCTCCTCGAAATTAGATCTAGTCCTCCTAGTATCATTTGGATCATCAACAAGATCCCTTACATCCTGAAGAGTAGTTTTTGCCCACTTGGGCCTCTTCTCTGGCTCTCCATCTGCATATGGATGCTCTAAATCTGCATATGACTATACTAACTCTGTATCAGAATCCTTTGAATCCTTTGAATCAGAACTCTCATCTGAAGAAGAGTTGGCATGTGCATGCTCATCATCTTGGACAGGTGGAAGAATGAAGGTATCTCCATCCAGCTACTGAGGTACATGTGAGACACTTTCCTCAAATTGGAAACTTTGCTCAATGATGAGCTGGTCTGAGAAAAGATCAATAAGTTTGTATCCCTTCACACCATCAGTGTATCCAACAAAAATACACTCATTTCTCTGTGGATCAAGTGCCTTCCTCTTTTCAGAGGGAATTCGGGCCCATGCACGTGAACCAAAAATACGAAAGTGGGTCACTTCCAGTTTGAGGCTGCTCCAAGCCTCGTAGGGGGTCTTATCCTTGATAGATCTATGGGGATATCTATTTTTGTTGTAGGTTGCACAATTAAGTGCTTCGGCCCATAGTCTCTGTGATAGTGACTTTGCATGTAGCATGCAAGATGCCATCTCTTTTAGAGATCTGTTTTTCCACTCAACCACTTTGTTTTGTTGTGGAGTATAGAGAATTGCGTGTTGCAACTAAATCCCTGCCTCATGGAAAATATGTTGGATCTCATGATTGACATACTGTCCCCCATTATCAGTTTAGATAACTTTGATTTTCTTTTTGGACTGTGTCTCAATAAGGGCTTTGAAATATTTGAGGTGTTTAAAGACCTCGGATTTGTGTGTGAGAAAGTAAATCCATGTGAAACGTGAGAAATCATCAATAAAAATGATAACAAACCTCTCTTTTCTGATTGATGGATGCGTAAAAGGATTCATGAGGTCACTATGGATCAGATATAAAGGAGTGAAATCTCTCTGAGGCTTTCCTTTGTCTAATTTCTCTTGAGGGTGTTTTCCAAGAACACATCCCTCATAGATTCCTTTGGAGAAATGGATGTTTGGTAGACCATCAACCAATATTTGCTTGCTAAGCTATTTTATATATCTAAAATTCAAATGTCCAAACCTTTCATGCCATATCCTACTACTTTCATCAACATGGGTAAGCAGTAAAGTAGAATATGGTTCATTAAATTCAGAAAATGTATACAATCTAGACTGATGATTTGCCTCATTGGTAGAAACCCTAGAATTGGTTTGCATGCCATAGATGTCCACTTCATTTGGTGTGAATATGAATTTCTTTCAGTGTTGGAATTCTTCATTAGATACAAGAAGAGAAGATTGACGAAAATTTTTAGAATGTGCAACACATTCTTGAAGCTTCAGTTGGTGAGTTCAATCCTTCATTTGTCGGTGACCTTGACTAGAGAGTTGTCTCCCATCAGAATAGGAGGACCTTTGCATGAATCCAATGAAGAATAGATTTCTTTTTTGGAAGCCATGTGATGTGATGCTCCTGAATCTATGATCCAAGCATCGGGAGAGGATTTGATGGTAGTCCAGGCATGGCTAGAATTTCCTTTCTTGGGATTCTGATCTTTTGGCTTCCTCTTCTTGGCACCCTCAGGGATGCAATCTCCAAGGTTGTTTTGCTTAATTATTTGAGTCATTATATCTATTTTTTTTGCATGCATGTAGATTCTGGATGGAATCCTTTATGGAAGTATGTGCATTTCTCCCCTTTTCTTCCATTTCCACCTTTGGATCCAGAGGCATCGGTGAAGGGTTTTGAGTACCCCTCCTTCTTCAGATTTTCATGATCTTTCCTTTTGTATTTATATTTATATTTTTGATATTGATGGATTCCATATTGCACAATAAGTGCATGTTCCTTTGGGCCTTTGATTTTTCTCATGCTGATGAGCTTGGTTTGCTCTTGTGTTAGGGATTCAATAAATTCCTCAAGAGAAGACATATTCCAGGTGGATCCATAGGCAAATTTGATAGAATGAATGTGGATACAAACACAGATAATTTAAGACCAAGTTTGGAGAGAATGGTGAGAACCATTTGTTTCTCCTCCTTGCATTTATCAACCCCGTAAGCTTTGAGTTGCAACAGTAAATCCTTGAATTTTGTAAAGAAATCTTGGAGATTGTCGAAGATTTTTTGATCTAATGTGAGAAATTCCACCTCAATAATGTGTCCCCCTATCTCATCCTATTTTACAAAAAACCCTTCCAAGGTGGCCCAGGATTCATTGGGGTTTTACAGGAAGATATGTGAAAAAGGAGATCGAGAGAGATGAGACTACAAATTGTTTTGAATGCTTCATCCATTCAATTTAGATACTTGGATTTTTCTATGGCTGATGTCAATTCTTTTTATGTATTCAAGGCTAACGTGTACAATCATATGGTTCAGATATGTATTATTATTCTCTCCTTCCATGCAAAGTAATTGTAAGGTGTAAGAATGAATTCTTTTTGGAATTCCATTTTTTCGTTGTCTTTAATCTTTGCTACCTGCAAAAACATTGGTGTAGATTTTTCTTAGAAGTTCATAGGATATGATACCATGTAAATGTGTTGAAATTTCACATAATAGATCTATCTAGAAAATACCACACACATTTGTAGAGAGAAATTGAAAAAGAAGAAGCAAGAGAGAAAGAATGGATGAATTCTCATTAACCGTAATGAATAATGAATAATTTACACATGATATACTCTGTATAACTCAACCAATGCACACTAGAGAAGAATCCAATGTGCCATAGTGGCATTCTAGAGTGATATAGACACACACCAGCAGTTATGGGAGTAAAATACCACCTAGTCTAGTCTCTCAAGAAGTTACGAGAGAGAACTGCCACCTAGTTGAGTTAACTAGTCTACTAGTCTTCAGTTAACTGAAAAAATGTTAGGTTCCTAACTAGCACATAGGTAGAACAATATTCGACTGTAATAAAGGTCAACATTAATAAGAAATTGCAATAAAATAGAATAAGTCGAATGTAAGAAGACCTAATAGAATCTTCTGCTTCTAGAAGGATCTTCCTCTAGATGTTTCTTTTGATAGACATATTTAGTATAAATAGGAGTCAAGGGTATGAGAACCCTAGCTTGGATATTATTGTAATAGAGATCTTCTCGACTAGAGGTTTCCCCCTCGAAGAGGCCCGTGAACATTGCTCTCAGAATCAAAGTGTTATTTCTGTTGTTATTCTTATATCATTTCAATGTTATTGTGGTGATTGTTCTGGTTATATTATTTTTATTCTTCCATTTATAGCATTTGATTTTTGTTCTGCATGCTTTTTATATCTGGTATATTACAAGCGGTATCAGAGCACTTTCCTCAGCAAAAATTGTGGGTTAATTTTTTTTTCATTTGAGGGATTCATACACATAGGAAATACAAGTGGTACTTAAGCGCACATGTATTGGCCACCCTTGTAACCCTTGTTGGTACCCCTTCGAGTGGTAGCACATCAGACAACACCTATGTACATATCGGCCTAGATTACCTGAAGCCCTCTTTAGATAAACCGATCAGCCGTCTGACTGCTATAGTGCACCCGAGAACAACACTTGGGAAGATACTCTCTAGTACCTTGGTTGTCGGGTAGTACGACTAAGGGCACAGTCTAGCCTCCTTAGTTAGTGCCCTGAGATATTGGGCTGAGTAATACTATTGGACCCCACACATATATCAGAGAGATATAGCACAGGGAAAAAAATTGTCTGTAGAACCCTTGAATACCTAACCCTTAGGGATAGAAACATAAACAAATTAAAACAAACAAGATCTATTGTCGCGCAACTATGTTTGTGTTGCCAAATCATTACACATTTCTTCCTAGTCAATCATTTGGGAATTTCATCACTGCAGTATTCTTCAGACCGGAGTATATCATCTCTTCACCCTTATCACATTCATACATATCATATCATTTTTCAGAAAAAAATTTGACCCCGCCCGCCCCATTTTGGTTCCCTCGTCATCATGGCCCATACCTGTAGCCAAGACTGGGAAGCTTGCTTCAATACCTTTCAATATAATTTCATCGAGACCCAACAAGAAGTGAAACAACTCACTACCAATGTTGTCGCCATCAATACAACCATGCATTCCTCAATGGAGGAAATCAAACAAGACCTGACTATCCAACTTGAATCTGTCATTTCGATGCTCTGCACGAAACTTCATATCCCTACAAATAACCCTTTATCTAACCCACCTCCACATACTGAAGATGAAAATTCCTCTCATTCCCATAACTTTCGACACCATCACTTTCAACATGACCTACGCCTTCCACGGGTGGATGTGACCAAATTTGATGGCTCGGATACCACTGGTTGGGTAACCCAAATGGAACATTATTTCTCTTTATACGACATTAAAGATGAGTTGGGAAAACTCTGGTATGGTGTTCTCCATCTAGATCGAGAACGTTGGCAATAGTGCCAGTGGAGAAAAAAATCATGTCAAGGGTATATTGCTTGGAAACACTTCGTGGCAGACATTTATGAAAGCTTTGACACCGACACCAACCATTTGGGCCATTTAAAAAATTTGAAACAATCAGGCACAATAGAAGACTTTATAGCTTCTTTTCAGAACCTGGATTTTCGGACAGAGGGATGTCTGATGCCTTTTTCTGAGAGTGTTTTATCAGTGGCCTCAAGGATGGTATTTATACCCATGTCCTATGGCTCAGCCTCAAAGTTGGGTGGAGGATACTAAAAGAGATAAAGAATCACAACAGGTTGTATCTTCTCAAAACTGGAAACCCTCCTTTATCCCTCGCACTAAATCAGTAAATCTCACTACTCCCTCTGCTCCACTAAAGATCCAAAAAATGACCAGGGATGAAATGGTTGAATGCCAACTCAAAGGCCTTTGTTATAATTGTGATGAAAAATATTTCTCGTGCCACAAGTGTAAGGAACAAATTTATGGCCATCTCAGAAGATATTTCGGAAGAGGATGTTGAAACTCCCCTTGTGTCTAAGTCACCTGAAACCACTGACATAACCCCTCCCTCAGACCCTCCTAAAGTAGAATCGTTCATTTCCCTAAATGCTCTCACTAGCTTCTCTGCTACCCAAACCCTCAAGCTAATCGGTTACATCAATCATAAGAAGGTCATCATTCTGGTTGATAGTGGAAGAACCCATAATTTTATTCATCGTCGCATTGCTCAAGAAACTAATTACTACATCCATGCAGACAATAATTTCAAAATCATGATTGCCAATGATGGCTCCATGAAATGTGGAGGGAATTTTGAAAATGTGTGTCTCCAAATTGGTGACTACCACCTGAAATCTCATATATTTTCTATTGACATGGGCGGTTGTAACATTGTGATGGGTGTAGACTGGCTAAGGACTTTGGATCCCATTCTCATGGATTTTAAGGAATTAACCATGCAATTAGACCATGAGGGCCAACAATATAAGTTCCATGGCATCACCCTCGATTCACTTGAGATCATTAGTTCCCATCACATGAAAAAGCTTCTAAAAAAAGGTCATTTTGGTGTTCTCTCCCAACTCCATGCCATATAAGCAACAGAGACATCCTCGGTGCCACAAGACCTCCAATCCATCCTTTTTGAACATCAATAGGTATTTTCCACTCCCCAAGGACTCCCTCCTTCCCATGGTGTTCATGATCATTCCATTCCCCTTGTACTAGGAAGCCTTCCTCCCAATATCTGTCTGTATCATCACCCATTTTCCCAAAAAAATAAAATTGAGAAAATGGTCTAGGAACTCCTTAACGTAGGCGTTATCCACCCTAGTATGAGGCCCTACTCTTCTCCTGTGGTCATGGTCCTAAGGAAAGAAGGTTCTTGGTGAATGTGTCCTGACTTCTATGCCCTCAACAAACTTACCATTAAAGACAAATTTCCCATTCCTATCATTGATGACCTCTTGGATGAATTAAGTGGCACCCAGTTCTTTACTAAACTTGATCTTCATTCTGGCTACCACCAGATATGTATGAAAGAGGAAGACATTCCAAATACTTCCTTTATAACTCATGAGGGCCACTATGAGTTTTTGGTTTGTGTAATTGCGCCCCCTCCACCTTCCAAAGCCTCATGAATCATGTCTTACATCCTTTTCTCCATCATTTTGTCTTAGTTTTCTTTGATGATATCCTCATCTATAGCAAAACCTAGACAGATCATCTTGCTCATGTGGATTGAGTTCTCCATCTACTCTCTCAGCACCAACTTTTCATGAAACAGTCTAAATGTACTTTTGGCACCTTAGAAGTCGAGTACATGGGTCATATGGTTGGCAAGGATGGCATCAGGGTGGATCCTAAAAGGATTGAAGCTATGCAAGACTGGCCTCACCCAAAGAATCTCAAATTCTTGCATGGATTTATGGGCTTAATAGGTTATTATCGCAAGTTTGTTAAGAATTATAGAAAGATTGCATCACATCTCACTGCACTCCTAAAAAAGAACTCTTTCACTTGGACTCCAGTAGTTCCTCAAGGTTTTCAAACCTTGAATATGGCCATGTGCACCACTCCATTCCTGGCCCTTCCTAATTTCACAAAGACCTTTCTCTTGGAATGTGATGCTTCAGGGAAAGGAATTGGTGTTGTCCTTATGCAAGAGGGTCGGCCTTTGGCCTTTACCAGCAAGCAACTATCTGAAAGAAATCTGGTAAAATCAATCTATGAAAAGGAAATGATGGCTATTATGCATTTCATTGATCTATGGCACCCTTATCTATTGAGGAAACACTTCCAAAATAAGACAAGCCATCAAATCCTCAAGTATTTTCTAGAACAACACATTTCCTCCCCGGAGCAACAAAAATGGGTGACTAAGCTTTTTGGATATGATTATGAGATCATTTAAAAGAAGGGAAAATACAATGTGATTGTAGATGCACTTTACCAAAAATATGAACATGACAGATCCTTTTTTTCTCTTTCCTTCATTGTACCATATTGGCTCCAAGTCGTTCTCCAGGAATGGCTACACGATCCCAAAAGTTCGCATCTGATCCAATAATTGCAGTCCAATGCTCTAGCTTCCCTAGGATACTCTTGTCTCCATGATGATATTCAATACAAATTCCGTTTGTATTTAAGTAAACAATAAAAACTTAAATCCATGGTATTTTCTGAGCTTCATGCTACACCCACTACTGGTCACTCCAGGTTTACCAAAACCTATGACAGGGTCAAACGTTATTTTTTCTGGGATGGTATGAAACAATACATTCATAATTTTGTCACTAAATGTGATGTGTGTCAATGCAACAAGGGAGAAATAGTCAAATCTCTGGGCACACTGCAACCTCTTCTGATTCCAGCTGCTATTTGGAGGGATATCTCTAGGGATTTTATTACAGGCTTACCCAAATCGAGAAATAAATCAATCATCATGGTGGTTGTTGATCACCTTTCCAAGTATTCTCATTTCTATGCTCTTCAACACCCATTTACAACATCCATGGTGGCTCAACGTTTCATGGATTAGGTCTTCAAGCTTCATGGCATGCCGCATTCTATTGTTTATGATCACAACCCAACTTTCACTAGAAATGTTTGGAAAGAAATATTCAAGCTATAAGGCACCCAATTTCATCTCAACACAACTTATCATACCCAGACTAATGGTCAAACAAAAGTTGTCAACAAGTGTTTGGAAACATATTTGAGGTGTTTTTCCTCAGAAAATCCAAATCAGTGGGCTCAATGGTTACCCCTATTTGAATGGTGGTACAACACTTCATACCATACAACTACACGCATGACTCCTTTTGAAGCAGTATATGAACAAAATCCACCTTCAGTTCTCTCATACTTACCTAGTGTCTCGAAGGTCCAGGCGGTTTACCAAACACTTACAGTTCAAGAGGATATTCTCCACACCCTCAAAGAGAATTTGGTCATGGGATAGAACTGCATGAAGGAACAAGCATATCAAGGTCACTCTGAATGTCAATTTGCAGAAGGGGATTAGGTGTTTCTTCGACTGCAACCTTACAAGAAAAATTCCCTCAAGGCCGAGCATTGTCAGAAGCTAGCACCCAAATTTTATGGTCCTTATACCATTCTCAATCATGTGGGACAGGTGGCCTATCAATTATCTTTTCCCAGTCATTCTAAGATACATCCTATTTTGCATGTTTCATGCTTAAAGAAGGTGATTGGAAATAAGTGCCAAATTCAAACTAACCTTCCTAAGTTAGACAAAGAAGGATCCATTTGGCTACAACCACAAGAAGTTTTGGACCAACGTGAACGTCGCCTGCATCAGAGAACCATCAAGGAAGTGTTAGTTTTGTGGAAAGATACAACTCAATCAAATGCCACTTGGGAACCAGCTACCATTCTGTAGTAATTTCCACATCTCAAGCCTTGAGGACAAGGTTGGTTTTAAGGGGGAGGACATGTTAGGGTCCTAACCCACACATAGATAGAATGATATATTTGGATTTAATAAAGGTCAAAATTAATAATGCCTTTCAATAAAATAGAATAATTTGAATGTAAGAATACCTAATAGAATCTTCCGCTTCTAGAAGGATCTTCCTCTAGATGCTTCTTTTGATATACATATTTAGTATAAATAGGAGTCGAGGGTATGGGAACCTTATCTTGGATATTATTGTAATAGATATATGCTCGACTAGAGGTTGCCCCCTCGAAGAGGCCCGTGAATATTTCTCTTAGAATGAAAGTTCTATTTCTATTGTTATTCTTATATCATTTCAGTTTTATTGTGGTGATTGTTCTGGTTATATTGTTGTTATTCTGCCATTTATAGCATTTTATTTTTATTTCGCATACTTTTTATATATGGTATATTACAGTAAACTAGAGTGAAGTGAGGAGGAGATAAGGGAATCATGGGTAATGTACAAGTATGGTGATGATACCAATTCTAATGTGCATTAGCTGGTAATGATCCCAATGTTGCATGGTGACAAAACCAATGTAGCATCTAGACTCCACTCAACTAGTCAAACTGAAGTGAAAATTGAAGAGAATATTCTCCCTAGAGGAATATTCTTCCTAAAATATAGGAGACTGGATAATAAATAATAATGACTAATAAAAAAGGAAAAACCTTAGGAACAAGAAATCCTAGGTGTGTGTGAAGTAACTCCAACACTTACATGCAAATTTCAGCAATCAAAAGTGAAGGAAACATTGTTGAGAAAGAGAGTTTATTGCAGCCCTACTGGTTGTAGCTTAATGATTATTGTAGCAGACTAAACACTTGTCCAATCAATATTCCCTTTGATCATAAGAGAGTTAGAAGCATTTAAATTTTAAATCCAACTTGAACAACTACAAAACTTCAAATTTCACATTTATCAATGCAACAATTAACAATCTCCAATGCAAACATTAGTGCCTTATTATTGGGTGAATGAAGTCTCTTCCTTAGAAGAAAAATTTGGCAAAGAGGAATACGTTATTTTTTTTTATAGTTAAACCCTTATAAAACTTAACAAAAATCCTTCCAAGTTTTCTATCTTGGAAAGTAAGATGAGCTAGGGTTTGAAGTTTGTCTAGGAGTGTAAACCCTCTTACTTCCTAGATAAATAGACCCTAGCAAAGCCTTGCAACATGGTTGTAAATACCCTTACTTCTTGTTGCAAGACTTATATAACTTCAATAGAAAAAAGAAGTAGACCTTGGTGGATGGTGTATGACTTTTTACTCCTCCTATGGTTCAAAATATATTTCTTGAATTTAACAAGGAAAATGATAATAGATTATAGAAATTACTCACCAAAATCCAAGAGATAGCATCCAAGAAACCCTTACTATTAAGATATTGTTAGAAAAATAGGACCGCAGAGCAATAAAATAAAACAAATGTGGAAACAAAACACAGAAGATACACAATACAATAGAGACACGGATTTATGTGGTTCACCCAGTGTGGGCTACATCCACCAGAGAAATTGCCAGGTCCTTCCTTTATTATTATCCAGCAAATGAAGGGCTACAACCTACAACAAAACCTGTTGTAACTTCCTCTTCTTTCTCTCACGGTCTCCTCTGTCAGAATACAATGCTCGCAATCATGCATAGCCACAATACATTTCCCTCATAACAGAGGGTTTCCTTCTAGAGAAAAAAACCCAAACATAATTTCTACCGTTAGATCTGCAACGTTATAATGAACGGTCCAGATTTACAATGAAATTACAATATACTTTTATAAGGCAATTTTTCCTTTTGGGGCTTTGCTCCCGAATCCCCCAACCGGGGGGATAGGCCCCCTGGACCCCGCAGAGGGGGTATCCCCCGTCTACACTCCCCTGCGTGGAAGAGTGTACATACTTCTGGGATGTAAAATCTTCATGGGGTATAAATACAGCTGCAAAACACAAGACCTCTAAGTTAGGAAGATAGTCAGGCTCCACAACCAATAGATATCACCCACAAATTTCCAAAGAAACAACTCCAAGAGAATTAGATAGCCTTTAAAAGTCCAAATAACAAGTGTCACATCCATTGTGACAAGAAAAGAAAGATAGTGATATACCCAAAGGGGACGTAATTTCAATCGAAGAGTGATAATATCAAGTGATGAGTTATGATGATATTGAAAATGAATTTCCTCATATTTATACAAGGAAATCCAAGTCATAGGTTTCCCACTTTATAATTAAATCCATAATTTTAGGCTAAAACCTAAGTTACAATGCTTAATTAGAAATTCGGTTTGTTCTTTTTCCCACATAGGATAAAAAATGACCAAAGATAATAAAATGATGGGACATTAGCCCATAAAACTCTCCTTCAAGGTGGAACATGTGAAGATAATCCTTTCAAGTCCAAGACATCATGATATGAAGGTGTCACATCAACCACATATCAAGCAAGAAGATGGGGATTCAATCCCACAACACCACCAAGTCCACTAAAAAGATCAAACTTATGAGATCAAGCTCCCCAAGCGAGACCTTTTGGAAAAAGAGGGTGACGTCACCCCTTCTTCATCATCAAGAGACTCAGAAAAGTGCTAGATATGTCCCTCAAGGTGAAAATTTCATCATCTTAGGCCTTCAATGTGTTGGGTGCATCACCCATCCATGTGCTTCCAAGCCCCTATGAAGGTCCAAGTGGCTTAGTCCTTTCATGAATCTCTTTCACTAGGAAAGGTCCTGAAAAGACAAAAAACATATGCCCTCCAACGACCCACAAGTCATGTGTATCATTCCCACTAATCCACATTTAATAAAATAAATACCCATACATTTGCATTAAATACCCCCTTTTCAAACTAAAAAAATGCTCAAATACCTTACAAAAATTTCCAAATTTATGTATGGAAGGGTTGTCATGGTGCCCTATTAGGTAGGCCAATGCCCAAGTCAAGGAATATTTCCCCAGAATACCCTCTCTAGGGAATGTAGTGAATATGTAGTATATGGGGTTTCTTTTGGGCATGGGGTTCCCAACATATCAAGGGCTCATATTTTCTTATTTATGGGTGCCTTTGTGGAGGATGTATTGCATATCTTCATTTTCAATGCAACTTTTTTCGAATCCCTTTATTTTCTTTTCATTTTTTTTTTGGTATAAACATTGAGTTCTATTTGCAAGGAAATAAAAATAGCACCACAATGCCACTTTAAGTTAGAACGCATCGAGTTCCATATGAACTAGAAATTAAAGGATATTGCGATGCATTCCCCTATCAAGCAGGACATTTTATTCATTGCATTTTAAAAATGTCCTTCATTTTTTATGGAGAAGAGGTTCACTTCTCTAAGGACCTTAGGGAGAGCATCTACAAGAATATATTATGGATGCTGACTTTTATATTACTAGCTACAACACCTTTGGGCCTTTATCCCCTTCTTCCCATGAAATGAGTTACAATCCCTTCTTGGGGTCAATGAAACCAAAAACCCAAAATGCAAGGAAGTGGAGGGGAAGATATGTGAAAAGTGGTAATTATGAGTGGAACTAGTAAGATGAACCTTCAAGGAGACCCCTTAGTAACAATTCTTTTTCTCAAGGGTTACTCACTTAATAGAAAATCATGTCAACCACTGAGGTGAAATCAGGAAAAAGGTATAATTTTCAAGAAAATGTTCCATAATCAAGTAAGGACCCTTTGCAGCATGCTCAAATGATTTAGTTACTAAAGTGACATTTACCATGAGACTAGACTTGTTACTTCATGAAGAAAGACATGTTGTCATTTATGGGCCAAGCTGGTGTGATGGACATTGCTATGTTGTTGACAATGAATGGTGATGTGTGGTTGAGAGGACGAGATCTATCTACTCAATGTGGGATTAGCTAGTCATCTTCCTCTTGAAACTCCATGTATTCTACCTATGGGTCTTGAGACATCATCTCCTTAGTTACTCATAGGATGGGGGGTAACATATGGCTCATTCATGGGGACATGTTCTCACCGTAGAGAAAATGAGATCCTCAACATCTCTTGGTAGGACTGGTTCCTACACATAATCAAGCAAGATTTTAGAGCATCAAGGGGTGGCTTCCTCACCTTTATTCATATAGTAAAAACTTCAAAACTTCAAAATTTACAACTATAAGATTCCTTAAAAGAAAATTTTTTCGTTTAAAAAAAAAAACAACTTCTAACTAACATGTAATGATTCAAGCAAATGGATAATAACCATGCATAATGTAAGACAATAAACATGTTAAATCAAGCATGTAAATGAATGCAACTATCCTATGATGAACATAAAAATACAATGCAGGAGAGAAAATGACCTAGCTACTTACCTAGGGCACAAGGACCATGAAGATCAGGTCTCGTTTGTGTAGGGTCGAAGGAGAGACCCATGAACTACTAATGGCATCTTCTTCCCATCCATGGAAGATAAATAGTAAGTACCCATTTCAGACTTCTTCTTGACAATGTAAGGGGTTTTTGATCTAAAATATCTAAAAGATTGTTTCACGGTTGGATATCAACCTCACAAGGATATTAATCCTTCTGTGTTTTTAGAGAGGTGGTGCTCCTCTTTGGATGAAATATTGGAATATTCTTTGTATCATTTTGAAATGAATTTAAATCATGAATGCTAAAGACAAAACCTCGAGAGATATTCCAAGAAATGTAATATAAACAAATGTAAAACCCTTATATACAATTTTACAAATATACATCAAATCATTTAAGGAAAAGACAAGATGGAGTGTGTCAACAAATATCTGTTTCTACGAGGTTTTGGAGTCTCCATTCAACTGAAATTCTTTCTTTCTCGTAATATAAACTGAACTCAGAATCTCTTATTACTTTTGCAAGATAAAGAAATGAAAAGTCTTCAAAGAACTTTAAATGAAAATTTCATTACAACCCAAAAACAATTTTGATAGGAAAGACATTTGAAATCACATGCTTTCAACTCAATTCTGACAAATAGCTAATGGACTGCCCCAAGTAGTTCTATGCAAAAAAAAATTATAACAATATCTCAAATATGACAAGTTTAATAATATCATAAACAAGAGAGCTTAAACAACCTTTGCGAAGTCTCAATGAAAACTAATAAACAAAATGAAATAGCAATTTCCTTTTTACAAGGAGGTACCTTCCTCCTATAGAATTGAAATGCTAGAAGATGACTGAATATCTTGAAGAAAGAACTACTCAAACCCAAATCTTCTTGATCTTAGTACATTCATGGAAGATTTGATGGAAAGACACAAGAAAGAAGAAGAATATATGAGACAAGTCTTAGCAGGATAGTCCAACAAATATTGGAAATATAGAGCTTTTCTTCTTCTATACTCTTCACCACTGTAGAAAATTATGACTACCGACTCCTTTATAATGCCCTGTCTTTCCTTTTTAAAAGCCTCTTTTTGTGTTCTTGAAGTAGTTAGGGTTTCTCTTTCTAAAAATTTCCATGATTCCTTTTGTTTAGTAAACCAATTTTAGTTAATGATTGATTGAAGTCTCCTTAATTAATTATTTCATTGAAATTTGTTCCTCTAAGTAGGTCCCACTTACTCCTTTAATAAAGTTTATTTAATAACTTTATTTTCAAATTTTCAATTTGAATGCCTTTAACAAAAGAAAAATTTCTTTTTAATTTATGAGTGAGATATTTCCCTTTCATCCATGGAAAATATTATATATGCAATATTCAACTTCTCATGTTTCCAACGAGTTCTCCTGGGTGCAATTTCGATTCCTGGATCTCAAGATATGAGCTCATGAAGTTGAGTTGTCAAACAGAGTTATCAACAAGGAATA
>JASDQU010589124.1:7017-17219 GCA_032191745.1 Picea mariana | reverse complement strand
GAGAGTGTTTTATTAGTGGCCTCAAGGATGGGATTCAGACCCATGTCCTCATGGCTCAGCCTCAGAGTTGGGTGGAGGCTACTAAAAGAGATAAAGAATCACAATAGGTTGTATCTTCTCAAAATCGGAAACCCTCCTTTATCCATCTCACTAAATCAGTAAATCTCACTACTCCCTCCTCTCCACTAAAGATCCAAAAAATGACCAGGGATGAAATGGTTGAACACCAACTCAAAGGCCTTTTTTATAATTGTGATGAAAAATATTTCTCGAGCCACAAGTGTAAGGAACAAATTTATGGCCATCTCAGAAGATATTTCGAAAGAGGATGTTGAAACTCCCCTTGCGTCTAGGTCACCTGAAACCATTGACATAACCCCTCCCTCAGACCCTCCCGAAGTAGAATCGGTCATTTCCCTAAATGCTCTCACTGGCTTCTCTGCTCCCCAAACCCTCAAGCTAATCGGTTACATCAATCATAAGAAGGTCATCATTCTGGTTGATAGTGGAAGCACCCATAATTTTATTCATCGTTTCATTGCTCAAGAAACTCATTGCTAAATCCATACAGACAATAATTTCAAAGTCATGATTTCTAATGGTGGCTCCATGAAATGTGGAGGGTGTTTTGAAAATGTGTGTCTCCAAATTGGTGACTACCACCTAAAATCTCATATATTTGCTATCGACATGGGCAGTTGTAACATTGTGATGGGTGTAGACTCGCTAAGGACTTTGGATCCCATTCTCATGGATTTTAATGAATTAACCATGCAATTAGACCAGGAGGGCCAACAATATAAGTTCCATGGCATCACCCCCGACTCACTTGAGATCATTATTTCCCATCACATGCAAAAGCTTCTAAAAAAAGGTCATTTTGGTGTTATCTCCCAACTCCATTCCATATAAGCAACAAAGACATCCTCAATGCCACAAGACCTCAAATCCATCCTTTCTGAACATCAAGAGGTATTTTCCACTCCCCAGGGACTCCCTCCTTCCCATGGTGTTCATGATCATTCCATTCCACTTGTACTAGGAAGCCTTCCTCCCAATATTTGTCTGTATCGTCACCTCTTTTCCCAAAAAAATGAAATTGAGAAAATGGTCTAGGAACTCCTTAACGTAGGCGTTATCCACCCTAGTATGAGGCCCTACTCTTCTCCTGTGGTCATGGTCCTAAAGAAAGAAGGTTCTTGGTGAATGTGTCCTAACTTTCATGCCCTCAACAAACTTACCATTAAAGACAAATTTCCCATTCTTATCATTGATGACCTCTTGGATGAATTAAGTGGCACCCAGTTATTTACTAAAATTGATCTTCATTCTGGCTACCACCAGATACATATGAAAGAGGAAGACATTCCCAAGACTGCCTTTATAACTAATGAGGGCCACTATGAGTTTTTGGTCATGCCCTTTGGCTTGTGTAATTGCGCCCCCTCCACCTTCCAAAGCCTCATGAATCATGTCTTACATCCTTTTCTCCATCATTTTGTCTTAGTTTTCTTTGATGATATCCTCATCTATAGAAAAACCTGGACAGATCATCTTTCTCATGTGGATTGAGTTCTCCATCTACTCTCTCAGCACCAACTTTTCATGAAACAGTCTAAATGTACTTTTGGTGCCTCGGAAGTCGAGTACATGGGTCATATGGTTGGCAAGGATGGAATCAGGGTGGATCCTAAAAGGATTGAAGCTATGCAATACTAGCCTCACCCAAAGAATCTCAAATGCTTGCATGGATTTATGGGCTTAATAGGTTATTATCGCAAGTTTGTCAAGAATTATAGAAAGATTGCAAAACCTCTCACTGCACTCCTAAAAAAGAACTCTTTCACTTGGACTCCAGCAGTTGCTCAAGGTTTTCAAACCTTGAATATGGCCATGTGCACCACTCCATTCCTGGCCCTTCCTAATTTCACAAAGACCTTTCTCTTGGAATGTGATGCTTCAGAGAAAGGAATTGGTGTTGTCCTTATGCAAGAGGGTTAGCCTTTGGCCTTTACCAGCAAGCAACTATCTAAAATAAATCTGAGAAAATCAATCTATGAAAAGGAAATTATTGCCATTATGCATGTCATTGATCTATGACAGCCTTATCTATTGAGGAAACACTTCCAAATTAAGACAAGCAATCAAATCCTCAAGTATTTTCTAGAACAATGCATTTCCTCCTCAGAGAAACAAAAATGGGTGACTAATCTTTTTGGATATGATTATGAGATCATTTACAAGAAGGGAAAAGACAATGTGATTGTAGATGCACTTTACCGAAAATATAAACATGACAAATCCTTTTTTTCTCTTTCCTTCATTGTGCCAGATTGGCTCCAAGCCATTCTCCAGGAATGGCTACATGATCCCAAAATTTCGCATCTGATCCAATAATTGCAGTCCAATGCTCTAGCTTCCCCAGGACACTCTTGGCTCCATGATGATATTCGATACAAAGTCCGTTTGTATTTAAGTAAACAATAAAAACTTAAATCCACGGTACTTTCTGAGCTTCATGCTACACCCACTACTGGTCACTCTAGGTTTACCAAAACCTATGATAGGGTCAAACGTTATTTTCTCTATGATGGTATGAAACAATACATTCATAATTTTGTCGCTAAATGTGATGTGTGTCAATGCAACAAGGGAGAAATAGTCAAATATCTGGGCACACTGCAACCTCTTCCGATTCCAGCTGCTATTTGGAGCGATATCTCTAGGGATTTTATTATAGTCTTACCCAAATCAAAAAATAAATCAATCATCATGGTGGTTGTTGATCACATTTCCAAGTATTCTCATTTCTATGCTCTTCAACACCCATTTACAACATCCATGGTGGCTCAACGTTTCATGGATCAGGTCTTCAAGCTTCATGGCATGTCGCATTCTATTGTTTATGATCACGACCCAAATTTCACTAGAAATGCTTGAAAAGAACTATTCAATCTATAAGGCACCCAATTTCATCTCAACACAACTTATCATACCCAGAATGATGGTCAAACAAAAGTTGTCAACAAGTGTTTGGAAACATATTTGAGGTGTTTTGCCTCAGAAAATCCAAATCAGTGGGCTCAATGGTTACCCCTAGCTAAATGGTGGTACAACACTTCATACCATACAACTACACGCATGACTCCTTTTGAAGAGGTATATGAACAAAATCCACCTTCAGTTCTCTCATACTTACTTGGTGTCTCGAAGGTTCAGGCGGTTGACCAAAAACTTACAGTTCGAGAGCCTATTCTCCACACCCTCAAAGAGAATTTGGTCATGGGACATAATTGCATGAAGGAACAAGCATATCTAGGTCGCTCTGAATATCAATTTGCAGAAGGGGATCAGGTGTTTCTTCAACTGCAACCTTACAAGAAAAATTCCCTCAAGGCCAAGCATTGTCAGAAGCTAGTGCCCAAATTTTATGGTCCTTATATCGTTCTCAAGTGTGTGGGACACGTGGCCTATCAGTTATCTTTTCCCAGTCATTCTAAGATACATCCTATTTTGCATGTCTCAAGCTTAAAGAAGGTGATTGGAAATAAGTGCCAAATTCAAACTAACCTTCCTGAGTTAGACAAAGAAGGATCCATTTGGCTACAACCACAAGAAGTTTTGGACCAGCGTGAACGTCGCCTGCATCAGAGAACCATCAACGAAGTGTTAGTTTGGTGGAAATATACAACTCAATCAAATGCCACTTGGGAACCAACTACCATTCTGTAGCAATTTCCACATCTCAAGCCTTGAGGACAAGATTTTTTTTAAGGGGGAAGACATGTTAGGGTCCTAACCCGCACATAGATAGAATGATATATTTGGATTTAATAAAGGTCAAAATTAATAAGGCCTTTCAATAAAATAGAATAATTTGAATGTAAGAATACCTAATAGAATCTTTCGCTTCTAGAAGGATCTTCCTCTAGATGCTTCTTTTGATATACATATTTAGTATAAATAGGAGTCGAGGGTATGGGAACCTTAGCTTGGATATTATTGTAATAGAGATATGCTCAACTAGAGGTTGCCCCCTCGAAGAGGCCCATGAATATTTCTCTTAGAATGAAAGTTCTATTTCTATTGTTATTCTTATATCATTTCAGTTTTATTGTGGTGATTGTTCTAGTTATATTGTTGTTATTCTGCCATTTCTAGCATTTTATTTCCGTTTCACATACTTTTTATATATGGTATATTATAGTAAACTAGAGTGAAGTGAGGAGGAGATCAGGGAATCATGGGTAATGTACCAGTATGGTGATGATACCAATTCTAATGTGCATTAGCTGGTAATGATCCCAATGTTGCATGGTGACAAAACCAATGTAGCATCTAGACTCCACTCAACTAGTCAAACTGAAGTGAAAATTGAAGAGAATATTATCCCTAGAGGAATATTCTTCCTAAAATATAGGAGACTGGATAATAAATAATAATGACTAATAAAAAAGGAAAAACCTTAGGAACCAGAAATCCTAGGTGTGTGTGAAGTAACTCCAATACTTACATGCAAATTTCAGCGATCAAAAGTGAAGGAAACATTGTTGAGAAAGAGAGTTTATTGCATCCCTACTGGTTGTAGCTTAATGATTATTGTAGCAGACTAAGGACTTGTCCAATCAATATTCCCTTTGATCATAAGAGAGTTAGAAGCATTTAAATTTTAAATCCAACTTGAACAACTACAAAACTTCAAATTTCACATTTATCAATGCAACAATTAACAATCTCCAATGAAAACATTAGTGCCTTATTATTGGGTGAATGGAGTCTCTTCCTTAGAAGAAAATTTTGGCAAAGAGGAATACGTTATTTTTTTTTATAGTTAAACCCTTATAAAACTTAACAAAAATCCTTCCAAGTTTTCTATCTTGGAAAGTAAGATGAGCTAGGGTTTGAAGTTTGTCTAGGAGTGTAAACCCTCTTACTTCCTAGATAAATAGACCCTAGCAAAGCCTTGCAACATGGTTGTAAATACCCTTACTTCTTGTTGCAAGCCTTATAGAACTTCAATAGAAAAAAGAAGTAGACCTTGGTGGATGGTGTACGACTTTTTACTCCTATGGTTCAAAATATATTTCTTGAATTTAACAAGGAAAATGATAATAAATTATAGAAATTACTCACCAAAATCCAAGAGATAGCATCCAAGAAACGCTTACTATTAAGATATTGTTAGAAAAATAGGACCGCAGAGAAATAAAATAAAACAAATGCGGAAACAAAACACAGAAGATACACAATACAATAGAGACACAGATTTATGTGGTTCACCCAGTGTGGGCTACGTCCACCAGAGAAATTTCCAGGTCCTTCCTTTATTATTATCCATCAAATGAAGGGCTACAACCTACAACAAAACCTATTGTAACTTCCTCTTCTTTCTCTCATAGTCTCCTCTCTTAGAATACAATACTCGCAATCATGCATAGCCACAATACATTTCCCTCATAACAGAGGGTTTCCTTCTAGAGAAAAAAACCCAAGCATAATTTCTACCGCTAGATCTACAACCTTATAATGAACGGTCCAGATTTACAATGAAATTACAATATACTTTTATAAGGCAATTTTTCCCTTTGGGGCTTTGCCCCCAAATCCCCCAACCGGGGGGATAGGCCCCCTGGACCTCGCAGAGTGGGTACCCCCCGTCTGAATTCCCCTGCGTGGAAGAGTGTAGATACTTCTGGGATGTAAAATATTCATGGGGTATAAATACAACTACAAAACACAAGACCTCTGAGTTAGGAAGATAATCAGGCTCCACAACCAAAAGATATCACCCACAAATTTCCAAAGAAACAACTCCAAGAAAATTAGATAGCCTTTAAAACTCCAAATAACAAGTGGCACATCCATTGTGACAAGAAAATAAAGATAGTGATATACCCAAAGGGGACGCAATTTCAATCGAAGAGTGATAATCTCAAGCGATGAGTTATGATGATATTGAAAATGAATTTTCTCATATTTATACAAGGAAATCCAAGTCATAGGTTTCCCACTTTATAATTAAATCCATAATTTTAGGCTAAAACCTAAGTTACAATGCTTAATTAGAAATTCGGTTTTTTCTTTTTCCCACATAGGATAAAAAATGACCAAAGATAATAAATGATGGGACATTAGCCCATAAAACTCTCCTTCAAGGTGGAACATGTGAAGATAATCCTTCCAAGTCCAAGACGTCATGATATAAAGGTGTCACATCAACCACATATCAAGCAAGAAGATGGGGATTCAATCCCGCAACACCACCAAGTCCACTAAAAAGATCAAACTTCTGAGATCAAGCTCCCCAAGCGAGACCTTTTGGAAAAAGAGGGCGACGCTACCCCTTCTTCATCATCAAGAGACTCAAACAAGTGCTAGATATGTCCCTCAAGGTGAAAATTTCATCATCTTAGGCCTTCAATGTGTGGGGCGCATCATCCATCCATGTGCTTCCAAGCCCCTACGAAGGTCCAAGTGGCTTAGTCCTTTCATGAATCTCTTTCACTAGGAAAGGTCCTAAAAAGACAAAAAGCATATGCCCTCCAATGACCCACAAGTCATGTGTATCATTCCCACTAATCCACATTTAATAAAATAAATACCAATACATTTGCATTAAATACCCCCTTTTCAAACTAAAAAAATGCTCAAATACCTTATAAAAATTTCCAAATTTATATATGGAAGGGTTGTCATGGTGCCCTATTAGGTAGGCCAATGCCCAAGTCAAGGAATATTTCCCTAGAAGACCCTCTCTAGGGAATGTAGTGAATATGTAGTGTATGGGGTTTCTTTTGGGCATGGGGTTCCCAACATATCAAGGGCTCATATTTTCTTATTTATGGGTTCCTTTTTGGAGGATGTATTGCATATCTTCATTTTCAATGCAACTTTTTTCGAATCCCTTTATTTTCTTTTCTTATTTTTCTGGTATAAACATTGAGTTCTATTTGCAAGGAAAGAAAAATAGCACCACAATGCCACATTAAGTTAGAACGCATCGAGTTCCATATGAACTAGAAATTAAAGGATATTGCGATGCATTCCCCTATCAAGCAGGACATTTTATTCATTGCATTTTAAAAATGTCCTTCATTTTTTATGGAGAAGAGGTTCATTTCTCTAAGGACCTTAGGGAGAGAATCTACAAGAATATATTATGGATGTTGACTTTTATATTACTAGCTACAACACCTTTGGGCCTTTATCCCCTTCTTCCCATGAAATGAGTTACAATTCCCTATTGGGGTCAATGAAACGAAAAACCCAAAATGCAAGGAAGTGGAGGGGAAGATATGTGAAAAGTGGTAATTATGAGTGGAACTAGTAAGATGAACCTTCAAGGAGACCCCCTAGTAACAATTCTTTTTCTCAAGGGTTACTCATTTAATAGAAAACCATGTCAACCACCGAGGTGAAATCAGGAAAAAGGTATAATTTCCAAGAAAATGTTCCATAATCAAGTAAGGACCCTTTGCAACATGCTCAAATAATTTAGTTACTAAAGTGACACTTACCATGAGACTAGACTTGTTACTTCATGAAGAAAGACATGTTGTCATTTATGGGCCAAGATGGTGTGATGGACATTGCTATGATGTTGAAAATGAATGGCGATGTGTTGTTGAGAGGACAAGATCTATCTACTCAATGTGGGATTATCTAGTCATCTTCCTCTTGAAACTCCATGTATTCTACCTATGGGTCTTGAGACATCATCTCCTTAGTTACTCATAGTATTTGGGGTAACATATGGCTCATTCATGGGGACATGTTCTCACCGTAGAGAAAACGAGATCCTCAACATCTCTTGGTAGGAATGGTTCCTACACATAATCAAGCAAGATTTTAGAGCATCAAGGGGTGGCTTCCTCACCTTTATTCATATAGTAAAAACTTCAAAACTTCAAAATTTACAGCTATAAGATTCCTTAAAAGAAAAAAATTTCATTTAAAAAAAAAAACAACTTCTAACTAACATGTAATGATTCAAGCAAATGGATAATAACCATGCATAATGTAAGACAAGAAACATGTGAAATCAAGAATGTAAATGAATGCAACTATCCTATGATGAACACAAAAATACAATGCAGGAGAGAAAATGACCTAGCTACTTACCTAGGGTGCAAGGACCATGCAAATCAGGTCCCGTTTGCGTAGGGTCGAAGGATAGACCCATGAACTGCTAATGGAATCTTCTTCGCATCCATGGAAGATAAATAGTAAGTACCCATTTTAGACTTCTTCTTGACAATGTAAGGGGTTGTTGATCTAAAAGATCTAAAAGATTGTTTCACGGTTGAATATCAACCTCACAAGTATATTAATCCTTCTGTGTTTTTAGAGAGGTGGTGCTCCTCTTTGGATGAAATATTGGAATATTCTTTGTATGGTTTTGAAATGAATTTAAAGTGTGAATGTTAAAGACAAAACCTTGAGAGATATTCCAAGATATGTAATATACACAAATGTAAAACCCTTATATACAATTTTACAAATATACATCAGATCATTTAAGGAAAAGACAAGATGGAGTGTGTCAACAAATATTTTCTTCTACGAGGTTTTGGAGTCTCCATTCAACTGAAATTCTTTCTTTCTCGTAAGATAAACCGAACTCAGAATCTCTTATTACTTTTGCAAGATGAATAAATGAAAAGTCTTCAAAGAACTTTAAATGACAATTTCATTACAACCCAAAAACAATTTTGATAGGAAAAACATTTGAAATCACATGCTTTCAACTCAATTCTGACAAATAACTAATGGACTGCCCCAAGTAGTTCTATGCAAAAAAAAATTATAACAATATCTCAAATATGACAAGTTTAATAATATCATAAACAAGAGAGCTTAAACAACCTTTGCAAAGTCTCAATGAAAACTAATAAACTGAATGAAATAGCAATTTCCTTTTTACAAGGAGGTACCTTCCTCCTATGGAATTGAAATGCTAGAAGATGATTGAATATATTGAAGAAAGAACTACTCAAACCCAAATCTTCTTGATCTCAGTACATTCATGGAAGATTTGATGGAAAGACACAGGAAAGAAGAAGAATATATGAGACAAGTTTTAGCAGGATCGTCCAACAAATATTGGAAATATAGAGCTTTTCTCCTTCTATACTCTTCACCACTGAAGAAAATTATGACTACTGACCCCTTTATAATGCCTTGTCTTTCCTTTTTAAAATCCTCTTTTTGTGTTCTTGAAGTAGTTAGGGTTTCTCTTTCTAAAAATTTCCATGATTCCTTTTGTTTAGTAAACCAATTTTAGTTAATGATTGATTGAAGTCTCCTTAATTAATTATTTCATTGAAATTTGTTCCTCTAAGTAGGTCCCACTTACTCCTTTAATAAAGTTTATTTAATAACTTTATTTTCAAATTTTCAATTTGAATGCCTTTAACAAAAGAAAAMTTTCTTTTTAATTTATGAGTGAGATATTTCCCTTTCATCCATGGAAAATATTATATATGCAATATTCAACTTCTCATGTTTCCAACGAGTTCTCCTGGGTGCAATTTCGATTCCTGGATCTCAAGATATGAGCTCATGAAGTTGAGTTGTCAAACAGAGTTATCAACAAGGAATACAAATGTTGTTGACATTTCTTTCAATTTATGAGACAAATATGGAAAATTCCAACCATTGAAACTTGTCCCAACATCTTCCTCATCAAAACAAATTTCCAATGATGTATATTCTACATGATTCCAACTCCCATATCTCAAGTTATAGCCTTCCGAAGATTAAGACTCAACTATTGTTGATTGATCTTCTCCGGCAATCTGAGCCCTTTGTTTCAAATTTGACTTTTGTTAATAAAATGTTAATCCCAGATGCATTGAGATATTAGGAATCTTTAGTGTATATATTAAAGAGTGTAATGTACACTTGGTAAGAAAAAAACAAGACTTTGGATATTTGAATTCGACCTTCCATAAGAAATTAGTTAATAATTAATATTCTCACCAAAAATCATCCTCTACCTATGCCCAGTTAGCATGAGTCAACAATACAATGTCACCACATGTCATCACATAATAGGTCTATAATCTTCCACATGTAACCAATAAGAACATTCCATGTTTTCTCCAATAACAATTTTCCATGTGTATCCAATGGCGCATTGCCACATGTTGTCATTAGTTAGGTGCCATTTGTCACCCCTCCTTAGGCTACCATGTGTAGTG
>JASDQU010589122.1:18842-48063 GCA_032191745.1 Picea mariana | reverse complement strand
TATTAGGTCTTATTACATTCAACTTATTCTATTTTGTTGCAAGGCCTTATTAATATTGACCTTTATTACATCTGAATATATTGTTCTACCTATGTGCGGGTTAGGACCCTAACATCCTTCGTGCATAAAAACTATCATTCTGGGTCCTTAGTTGTGTCCTTTGGCTGATATTTTCTGTACATTTTGATTTGGATTCTAGTTATGATTCCCTCTTTCCTGCCATTTTTCAAGTATTTGAGGACACTCTTCTATCACATAGTCCATTGCTCTACAGTATGTGCACATTGAACATGGATTTGGGCAGTTGTTGGCTAAGTCTCTTGGTTAATTACAATTGTAACATATTATCGGCCATCTTCCTCCTTTGCCAAAATTTCCTCTATTCCATGGATTACATCCTCTCTGATTATTATATTGTGGACCACCTCCTTCTGTCACAACATTTTTCTCTTGAATCTTGTATATATTTGAAGTGCACTCCCTCATCAAATTGAATGCATGGCAATCCTTCTCTTCATGTCCAAATAACTTGTAAAAATTGTAGAATAAGTTCCTTGGTGTACTATGATACTTATGTATCAATGGATATTCAGTTGGATGATTTTCCCATTTCTTACATATCTCGCAATACCCCCCTCCTAGTAATGGATCGGTTCTCCATTCGCAAAATAATGCAGGAATGTTGGGAATTCATCCTTGTGATGGAATTTAGTCCTACACTTGGTACACCAGACTTGTTCTCGTTTCTCCTTCCATTTTTTAATTTCTTCCAGTTGAATCGTCAAATCATCCAACTGCATCTAAAATTTCACCATACCTCCATTGTCTCCTACAGGGGATGCTTCCAATTTCATTGCAAATCTCCAAAGCTTCAAGATGCAACACAACCTTCTATTGAATCAACGTCATGTGAATGTGTGGTATAATTCCTGCAATAAACCATTCTTGATGTTGTTGATCATGAAACTGGAATGAATTCTACCCATCAGATCCTTAAAATGTTGGTCATAATCCCAGACTGATTCATTTTCATCTGTTTAATTTCCTTCAGCTCTGTAATATACTGTGACTCGAAATTTGGATTCTTGAACTCTTTTAACAATGCTTGTGTTATATCCACCAAAGTCCTAGATTTTCCTATAGGTGTGGTACTCTACAACTTCATGTACCAGACAAATGCGTGACCTCTAAATGTTGTTTCCAACTTCACAATCTTCACAGCCTCATCCTAGACATTATTTGCATCCCAAATAGTCTCACAGACAAACATATTTTTTTATGGGTCCTCTGAA
This sequence comes from Picea mariana, assembly GCA_032191745.1. NCBI lineage: Eukaryota > Viridiplantae > Streptophyta > Pinopsida > Pinales > Pinaceae > Picea > Picea mariana. Next base: position 46,771 of record JASDQU010589122.1, on the reverse strand, counting down.
CCAACTCCCTAAAACTCAGGTAGTCTGAGGGTGTTGTCTACCCCTACCATGTTGCTTTGTGTAGTCTCTCCTCTTGGCAATGTTGGTTGACTATGACTCTGTGCACTGCTTCCAATGCTCTTATTTCTACTACTCTATCCTCCCTTGCTAACTATGAGTGCTTTTGATAAGTCTTCAACTCTTATCTCTGATTGTGGTGATGTACATGGGGTCGTGGATTCAACATAGGATCCAGTTTGAGTAGGACTCAATGGATCTTCTATTATAGGACTGGACTCAAAATCCTCTTCCTCTCCTCTTCTGTGTGGTATCTCCATGATTTGGACTATTGCACAAGGTCCTCTCCACTCTGGATCACTGTACGACTCTCCTTTCTCATCCCCATTATTTTGTCTCTTGTACCTTCTTCCACTATGCAATACTCTAAAATCATCTTCTTCCTCTGATATAAATTCTTTGGTTCTCTGCATCCTTAGTCCCTCCCTCCCTTCTTCATTTATTCCTTCATTCTCTCTTTTCCTCATAATATCCTCTTGTCATCCCTCGATTCCCCTATGTGCGTGAAGTCCCTTAGCTTTCAGACTCCATTTTCATCACACACTTGTCACACAACAACATTTGTATCCTCATACCCAATGATTTCATGAACCTTCTGCACGGACCTTTGAAGAAGTCCCTTTCTGCAACACTATATGATTGGGTATAATATACTACAAATTATGTAATATATCCTCCTAATATACTATCCAACCAGAAATCCATTGTGCAGGAAGTTTTATTACTTACAGAATTCAACTTTCTTACCAACTCAAGAGTCCAATTCCTCATCATTGCAGTTTGGTACATTCCATTTTTCTCCACTAATCTTTTGAACCACTCAGTCAGAATAATAAAAAAAATTCAAAATAAAATTTCATGTAGCTCTATGTACACATACCTTTCCATCCATTGCTCGTTATTCATCCAAAGGTTTATGTTCTCTTTCCAAGAAAAATCTCATTCCTTCCCTTCTAACCATTATGATATCTCTTTCTTAGTTAGCCTCCAAAACATTCCCTCAATCACATATTCTGGGTCCCGACAACGAAACCATTTGTTGGTGTGTGTGCATTTTGTAATACCCTAGGTTCAATTTATCATGACCAACAAAACCCTTTATACATCGGCCCTTTTGGCATCACCTGCATGCAAGTGAATTCTCACCTAAGGTATATATTGTGGTTGTAGGAACCAAGAATTTGCAGTAGTGAGGGAATGGGAGGTGATCATCCTTGTCATTCTTACTTATTTGTTCTATGAACATTATTCTGTATTTTCTCTCCTTAGGTTAGTTAGTGAATTGATTTATGTATTACCATTATACTTCAGATTACAATAGAAACCAAGTATTGTAACATTCATAACTATTGTGCAATGATCACACAGAAGATGTATCTAGTCTAACATACATCAAGAAAGTATCCATGATCAATCACATAAAAGACAAGTAAACACAGTAGTTAATGTGGTTCACCCAACTTTGGGCTATGTCCACAATGACTAGTTTCTTTATTATTCCTTTTGTAGTTGTCTTAGGCTTTCCCACTACGCTTACAAAGATAGATCATGCTATATTTTTCTTCTTCTAGCCTAGATGCTTTGTAGTGCAAACGCCTCTCTCTCTACAACATCTCCTTAACATTCTGACATAGACTCTTTCCTTCTCGGCATATTCTAGTACTCTCCTTAATGATAGGAACTCTCGATATCTTGGAATAGACTCCACAGTACCACTCAAGAATAACCTCTATTCTCTTAACCCATTACATATTTATACATAAATTCTAGGGCTTAAAACCCTACTCTGTTCATCCCAAGACCCTATTACAATTCATGATAACTCAAGTTGACTTATTGTTCGGGATGCTTTACCTGCTTTTTTGTTTACATGTTTCTTTTTCATTCTAACTGTTGTTATTCCTTCTTTTGCGCATCCTTCTATTTTTAGCACATCAAGTTGTCATCCTTCCTTTTCACCCACTTTCTTCTCTTTCTTTGTTCCTTTTATATATTCCTCTACTTTATATGTTCTTTCTGTGCATTGTACTCCTAAATGTGCCTCAACTACACACTTACGATCCTACCTTGTCTTCCTTCTTCTTTTTCTTGTTCTATTTTGCACCTCTTCCATACTTAGGATTTTCATGAATACTATTTCCACAATGCATGTCCAACAACTAGTCTATGTTGAGGGAACCCCTAGTTAGAGATATTCTCCCATAGATGAGGGTGCCACATCCTCTTCAGTCTTGAGTCAGTTACACCTTAGTTAGAATAGTGGAGTGGATTCTTGCATGGAAACCTCAGTATTATCACCAAGTTTTGCATGCATACCTTGATATCATCACCATGAGTGTGCACTTATCTTGGAATCATCATCAATAAGGAACCACCCATGTGCATTCATGATTCTCTCCTCACTCCACTAGTGATTAGTTATTTAACTAATGACCACATGGCTAGTTAACTAGGACTAGGTAGCATTTCACTCCATTGTTTTTTAGTGAGTGTCTAGATATCCTTATATCACTACTATGGCACATTAGTTACTCATGTAGCCTATATCTATGATAAATTATTTACTATTTGAGTGTGGAATTCAGTTAATACAATTCTTTCATTCTACTATCTTCTCTTCTCTCTCACAAATTTTGTGTGTTTTTTTTCTACTATCTAGGCTTACTGTGAAAACTTCACATGGTATCAAATCCTTCATTGCTAGGATAAATTGCACAAGCATTTATTTTTTCAGGTACAGGAGGAAGATGTAATCAGAAAAGATGGATTACTCACTGACAATATTTCTCATGCCTCATAACTACTTTGAGTAGAAGTTAAAAATATGCATCAACTAAGACACAGAGGCTTGTACCAGATTACTATGGAAACAGAGATTGAGCCAACTTATGTTGTCAAGAAGAAAAATTATATTAACCGCATGGATGAGGCCTATGAAATCCTATGTGTTCCTATGTCCCCTGATCTTCTATTTCACATTGAAGCTTGTACTAGACCAAATGAGATTTGGACAAAGTTGGAGAATATCTTTGGAACAGGGATGATTTTAAGGATGAAAATTTATTTTAAAATGTAGAAACCTTGGCGAATTTTACCAATCCTTCATATGCCAACTATAAATGTTTGGCGATATTTTTGTAAAAATATTCAAATTTCTAAGGATTTTATATAGTTTTTATAAAATTTTGGTGATTTTTAAGGTAAAATAATTTTATGCTATAGAATTTGGGCAAATCATTTTTAAAATAGCAAATCTCTTTTTTGGAAAAACCATGGAAAATTAGCCCATGAGCGAAATTTAGCCCCTAAAATCATCCCTGCTTTGGAAAACAGGACAAAATGAGAGGCCATATTCTCGAGGTCGAGATGAATTCCTTAGATACAAGGAATTTTGATAACATATAGGACTTATTTACAAAGTTCAAGTCCACCCTCCTTCATCTAAAGGGATGCGGTGTTGACAAATCAACTCAAGAAACCTAGTTGATCCTTTCTGTTCTAGAAAAACTTGGTCCAGATTATGTTGTTTTCATCTCATATTTCCATAGAAATAAATTCACTTCAGATTCTACTTGGAAAATGCCGACATCGGATCAGTTTATTGAAGACCTCACGCATGATAAATACAAGTTCATAAATATGGGGATAATGAAGGGATCCAATGTGCATGAGAGAAGTAGTGCATGCAATAAAAATACCAAGAAAAAAGGAAATGAAAAGGCTCATGTAGATCCAAAGAAGGAAGGGTACTCCAAACCTTTCAATTATTCCTCAAACTCCAAAGGTGGAAAAGGAAAGAAAGGGAAGACCAAATTCGATTATTGCAACCATGGTTATCATCCTGAGTTCGCATGCATGAAGAAATTGATTGATCAGATGGAATAGATTCTTCAAAAGAAAAACCTAGGGCATCACACTCTCAAAGATACCAGGAAGAAGCCTAAAGATCCAAGCTAAATGAGGTAACTCCAATGCATTGATTTCCATCAACTCTTCTCATGATGCATGGATCTTAGATTCAAGTGCATCTTACCATATGGTATCAATAGAGAATACTTTATCTTATATTTCTGGATGCATGAGTCCTCCCATCCTCATGGGAAATGATAACCCAATTGAGGTCATTGGCCAAGGGAGAGTAGAACTCCCACATGGAAATTTTGAGAACATATTGCATGTTCCAAAACTCTCCATGAATCTACTCGTTTTTTATCATATAACACATTCTAGTAGATAAAAAAGGGTGGATTTCACACATGATTTCATAACAATATCTACTATGCATGATAACTCCATGATTGTTGTTGGTGAGGTAAACTACCAATCTCGTTTGTATACTTTCAGTAAATTCATTGCTAAATCTGATTCACCTTTACTACTAGTGCATGCTAATGTTAATAGTAGATTATTGCACAAGATATTCGGCCATATAGACTTCAAATACAAGGAGCAACTATGAAAATAGGATATGGTCATCGACTTTACCAACATACACTTTTCAAAAGGAGATGGTCAAGGATGTGTTCTTGGAAAACATCCTTAATAGAAGTTTAAGAAAGGGAAGGTATGGAGGGCTTCCTCTCCTTTGGAGCTCATCCACAATGATCTGATGGGACCATTTCCTAATCCATCCATTAGAAAAGCAAGGTACATGCTTACATTTATTGGTGATTTCTCACAATACACTTAGGTGAATTTTCTCAGGCACAATTCTAAGGTTTTTGAGCATCTTTGTTGGCCCTCGACCAAGTTTTGAGGAAACTTTGGTCAGTTTTGGCCCACTTTTAGACCTCGACACGATGGTCGAGGAAGGAGTGCCTAGGCAAAGTTGAGATCATGGATCTCACTTATTTTGTGGGCGATGTGGACCCAGTAAGGGGTTCTCTAGGGTTTTTGTAATGGGTTTATGGGATGTCAGCCCATGGAGTTTTCCCATGTTTAGGCCTTATTGTAAGGGTTTGTAAAAGTATAAATGAAGAGAAATGTATTGTAGAAGAGAGTAGTTTTATGTAGATCACTAATGCTTTGTGCAAAGGGATGTATGTGGTCGAGGCTTAGTGCTCGACTGTGATTTTGTAGAGGCGCTTAGTGCTTGTAATTCTCAATGCGCAGATCTAGTACTTAGTGTAAAGAAGGAGGATCTGGTGCTTAGTGCGCAAATATCCTATCTTGTGCGGAGTTTGACTTAGTGGCTTAATGCACTGGAGTGACTGAATGTAAGATCTTGGTAAATAATAAAGAGGCGAAGTAGTTGGTGGACATAGCCCCACACTGGGGTGAACCACGTAGATCTGGTGTTTTATGGTTTGCTTTGTGTTGTGTTATTTATGTTATGAATCTACTTAGTGCTTGGATTATTATGTATAATGGATAGATATCTTATTTATTAAGTGTTTTACTTGTGTTAAGGGTAAATGGATGCTAGGTTTAACTTATAATGCTAAGTGCTAAGTGCTTAGGGTGTATATTCATTCATTTTTACTACGTCAATATACCTTTGATTATGCTCTACGATGTTAAAAAACTAATGTATGTCACCTTCTAAGCATTAATAGAACATTCTGCGAGGTGCTTTTATCACAGATCTGTCTCCCAATCTGGTTACAGACACTTGCGTCCTGTAACCCCCCCTACTTCTAACTCGGGTGAGACTTTGCCTGCTTTGCAGGTGTTGACGAAAGGGTCAGTAGTAGGGGTTTTGTTGGTGCGTTGTTTAGCATTGAACCCTGGGTCTACCCCTGTGCTAACAAATGGTTCCGTTGTCGGGACCTGAAACTATGATTGCTGGGAATTGACGTAAAGAAAAAGAGAAGCTTTGTGCGTAGATATGTTGTTGAAGTGCACAGTACTCTACTTGACTTCCAAAGCTTTGTGCCAAGCGAGTAAGTTGTTTTGAAGAAAAGAGGTAAGCTTTGTGCTTTGGTAAGAGAAAGATAAGTGAATTTTTTTTTTTCGAAAGCATGAATTTAAGTATGTTTAATAGATTTTGTCCTAGTCTGAAGGCTAGGGCACAATTGAAAGAAAGAGTTGATTTGAGTAAATTTAATGGAAATGAAGAAATATATGTTATTCATATGCATAGAAAGGGTTTTTTGACTAATAAGTGGATGCAAGAACCTAGAAAGAATTTTTGCAAATTGTAGGTCTAGCACTATGACCCTAACGGAAGTGCGTAGTATAGAAAAGGTTGGGGAACATTTAAAAGAAAAAGAGGATTGACTTTATGTTATAATTGCAGAAGGTCGGGACATATTGCTAAGGAATGTCCTGAGGTGGGCCCTATTTGTCTTTGTTGTAAAGTTGTTGGTCATAAGGTTGAGGATTGTCCAAAGATCATTGCTAAAGTTGAATGGAGAGACATAGGCCCTAGTTGCATTTTTTGCAAGGTTGTTGGTCATGAAGTTGAAGATTTTCCAAGGATTATTGCTAAAGTTGAAGGGATGAACATAAGGAAAGAAAATTATGAAAATAAATAAGAGACTAAGGGTATGTTAGAAAACCATAAAGAGAAAAGGTCAGAGGATGTTCAGACTATGTTATTACAGATGAAAGAAGCGATGGATGTTCATAAAGATGTCAGTTTACGAGAAATCCTAAAAGCAAGAAAACACATAAGTACAAGAATAAAAGACATCAACATAGACTGTGTCTTGGATGAAGAAACATAAGTGAATATTATGACAGAAGAAACTTGGGAAGTTTTGGGAAAGCCGATTGTGATACCTTCTTTAGGAAGGATAGGCTTGTTTAAGGGCAAGATGATAACTTTCTGTGGAAGAGTAACTAATGTACCTATTATTATTCATGGAACATCGACTGAAGAAGAATTTGAAGTCATTAGTTTTGTTGGGGACAACACCCCTTTCTCGCTTTTATTAGGTAAGACCTGGATTGAGAAGGATCAGATTAGAAGGAAAGCAGAGGAAGAAGCTACAGAAAATAAAAAGAAAGAATCAAGGGATTTCGTAGCTAGGAAAATAAACCTACTAATAGAAGAACAAGAAGATAAGTTGAAGCAACAGAGCAAAGTAACAACACAGGAGGGACATAAACCAAGAGATTTAGCCATCAAGGTTGAAAGATTGCAAGAAGTTTTGAAGAACATATCTATCCAAGAAAGAAGTATTCACACTCAAGAAATGTTAAGAAAAGGGATTTTGACTTCAGAACCTTTGAGGGTACCTCAGCAATGCGAAGCCACTACTCTAGGGGAAGATAAGAATAAAAATGGAAAGAGGATTCTAGAAACAGTTAAAGAGACTCATATCACAGGAAAGAAGGAAAGGAAGCTCAATAAAAAGAAGGCTAAGTTGGGAAAGCTACAAGAAGTGATAGAAACCAGATGGAAGACTTCACAGACTGGAACCTCGCAGGAGGCAGGTTTCGTAGGATTTGAACCTTGCTAGACCAGCAGGTCCACACAGATTGGGACCTCACCTTGGCGAAGCTAGATGACCGTTAGAGGCACCCTGACCATTAGAATGACTCTCTGGAACGGTTAGAAAATGCATTTATGTACTCCATGTTCATGGCGTACACTTCGAAAGGAATTCCCATAGTAGAGAGTTAGTTAGGACAGATCCCGTTGTTGAAGCATAATGACTTCAACTTAGGAGATCAGAAGAACTATGCCATGTTGTCTCCTCATCGCTACTTAATGAAGAAAACTAGAAAGAAACCTCACCTCATCTTGGAGCCATGGATTAAAGGGTTGGCGTAGTCAAATGTATTGAATGTAATGAAGATTCCTCATTTTGGCCGCCACCAGGAGGTTAACACTTGCATTAAACTGCTTCTGTCGTGCTATCATGGCGGATATCTCTAGCTCAACAGAAGGATTAATGTGGATCTGGTGCTAATCCACCAGATCACAAGTTTAAGTGTGAAGGGTCCTAACCCACAACAGTTTTATCCAGGGAAGGCCTCAGACCATTCTTTAGCACAACGCATCAAAGAAGCTTATGAAGAGGTCGAAAAAGAAAAGAGAGGTTACAAGGTATCCTCTATATAGGATGGCACAGTGCGCCTTGCTTTTCAACTCCTAGCTAGAAAGCTAGTGAGGAAGAACCACCCCACACAGGTCACCGGGTTTATGGTGGACCTCACAGGAAAGTGTGTGGAGGGCATGCAGATGAACTGGGCGAACTACCTTGTCAATGAATTAGAGAAGGATTGTCGCGAAGCCCAGGACTTGGGATATGAATTCCATTACAGTTGGTTGATCATTTTGATTGCATTTGTCGCTTGGAAAATGCCTGAAGGAGCCACTTTTCCAGAGATCGAACCTTCGGAGCCATTGGCCACTCAATTTTTCACCTTGTGGTATACCAACGACATGACAAAGCAGTGGCAGTCCAATGTCGTGTTTCATGGATATTACCAGCAGTAGAAGGTCGCCATTGAATCATTCCCACGTATGACACCGCGCACCCTACATTAGTACTGACCCATAGAAAAAAATTTCATTGATCCCCACTTTATCTACATCACCGCATGCAGAGATGAGCACTAGGAAGAATTGCAATCATATTACAAGCTGACAGATGATGATATGGAGTAGATCACAAAGGAATGGCCAGAGGAATTTCTTGTACTTGTCATTGATGCAAATTTATCTGACACTGACACCATAGGAATCCCCATAGTTACATGAGTTGATCATGTCAGACAATCCAGTGGGAAGAAGAAGAAGAAAAAGCAGGAGGAAGTCCAGGACATAGAAAGTGATGAAGAGGACAATGCTTATGAAGATAACGGGTCTGACTCACTTGGAGGAGAAGGAGAAGACAAAGTAGAAAGACAGGGAGGAGGAGATGAAGGAGAAGAGGAGCAAGGAGGAGGCGAAACTACCACCCCTCCACCCGAAGATCCCCCTGTGGGGACAATGACACCGCAGAAGAGGCAGGTTTCCCCGAATAAACCTTCAGTAAGGAAGAAAACATGCACCGATAATCCATAGTTGGAAGCCACCCTCATGGATGACGACATCAGTTTAGTCCATGGAGCTATGGAGGATGCCTCTGAGGACATATTGCAGAGATATGGAGAGAAGCGGGAGGAGTTATAAAGAAGAATTGAGAAATAATTGAAGGAAGTACAACAGGTTGTTCGTTTGGTCTGCACAGTACTGATTGCGCCCTCTTCATCACAGACTGCAGAATTGGGGGATGAACTAGACCAATTGAGAAGGATTGCAGATGCAATAGAAGCTCGGTTCCAGAGAGCTCAAGAAAATAAGGAGAAGGCTATAGAAGCCTTGAAAAAGGAGAAGGATGAAGTCCTCGTAAAGTTACAAGAAGCGCATAACAGTGTAGTTGCTCATGAAAGTGAGAAAGCAAAGCTTCAGGTGAAGCATTAGGAGGAAAAAGTGCAACTACAGAAGGACAAAGAGCAGGTGCTCGCAGAGCTATCTATGGTCAAAGAAGCAATAAATAAATCATTTCTCTCTGTGCTAGGCTTGACATAGGAAGAGAAAGAGTCGGTTGAATCTCAAGTAGTCAAGCTCGCAGAGACCCTCCAACAACTTCAGGCTAGGATAACTGATCTAGAGGCACAAACAATACCGAGCACCCCACAGGAGGTGCGTGGCCAGAGGGAGGAGTCCGCCAAGAACACAGTAGCGAATATAAGAGCCCTCGCATCAGCATGAAAACAGTTGAGCAACAAAAGTACCCATATATATGAACGCCTCACCGAGGATCCAGAGCTATGGAATCTAGAAGCACAGTTACAGGAGGTGCAACAACAAGCATTTTTCATTGTAGGTGCAGATGAAGCTTCTCACATAAGTGGAAAGGATGAAGAGATCCCAAGATCACCATGCAGTACAGTAGAAGATCAATACCCTCTAAGGTAAGGTAATGGAAGTCACGCAAAAGCTACAACCTATGCAAGACGAATCTTGCAAGGTGTTCGAGGAAATTGGTGGACAGGGCTCACAACTGGATCAATTAGTTGTAGTAGTAGAAGTGTGGCTAGAAGGGCATATTACAGAGAAGACAGTCTAGGAGATCGCAGAGAAGGAAGCTCAGGAGAGACAATAAGTCGAGGTAGATCAAGATAAGCTCGAGGCTTTCGAAGCAACATTGTCTAGGCCTGAGTGACTCGGGATGAGCCACAGGTGAGTGTTGGGGGCTTGTTGGCCCTCGACCAATTTTTGAGGAAACTTTGGTCAATTTTGGCCCAATTTTGGACCTCGACATGATGGTCGAGGAAGGAGAGCCCAAGCGGAGCTGAGATAGTGAATCTCACTTATTTTGCAGGCTATGTGGACTCAGTAAGGGGTTCTCTGGGGTTTTTGTAATGGGTTTATGGGATGTCGTCCCATGGGGTTTTCCCATGTTTAGGCCTTATTGTAAGGGTTTGTAAAAGTATAAATAAAGAGGAATGTATTATAGAAGAGAGTAGTTATGTGTAGATCACTAATGATTTGTACAAAGGGATGTATGTGGTCAAGTCTTAGTGCTCAACTGTGATTTTGTAGAGGCTCTTAGTGCTTGTAATGCTCAGTGTGCAGATCTAGTACTTAGTGTAAAGAAGGACGATTTGGTTCTTAGTTCACAGATCTCTTGTCTTGTGCAGAGTTCGACTCAATGGCTTAGTGCACTGGAGTGACTGAATGTAATATCTTGGCGAATAATAAAGAGGTGAAGCAGTTGGTGGATGTAGCCCCACACTGGGGTGAACCACATAGATCTGGTGTCTTATGGTTTTCTTTGTGTTGTATTATTGTTTTTATGAATCTGCCTAGTGTTTGGATTATTATGTATAATGGATAGATCTGTTATTGCTTAAGTGATTTACTTGTGTTAAGGGTAAATGGATGCTAGGTTTAACTTATAATGGTAAGTTCTAAGTGCTTAGGGTATATAATAATTCATTGTTACTGCACTGATCTACCTTTGATTATGCTCTTCGATGTTAAGAAACTAATGAATGTCACCTTATAAGCGTTAATAGAACATTCTGCGAGGTGATTTTATCACAGATCTGTGTCCCAGCCTGGTTACAGACACCTGCATTCTGTAACCCCCCCTACTTCTACCTCGGGTGAGACTTTTCCTGCTTCACAGGTGTTGCCGAAAGGGCCAGTAGTAGGGGTTTTTTTGGTGCATTGCTTAGCATTGAACCTTGGGTCTACCCCTGTGCCAACAATCTCAAAGACTTCAAAGAACATCCAGAGACTTGGTCTAGGAGAAAGATCAAAATCCTCTGCACGAACAATGGGGGGGAATATGTGAACCGATATTTCCAACATCTTTGTTCATAGGTAGGTATACAACTGCAATGCATAGTACCTTACACTACATAGAAGAATGGAGTAGCCGAGCGAAAGAAAAAATCCCTTAAGGAGGTGGCCATTTTCATGTTGTATGAAAGATCTCTATCGTCTAAGCTTTGGGTTGTGGAACTTAATTGTTCCAACCACATTCAAAACATATCTCCTCACATATATTCAAGGATCGGACCCCGTTTGAGGCATGGAGTGGTAGCAAACCAAAAGTCACACATTTCCAAATATTCAGATCATGGGCATGGGCCCGCGTACCCTATGAAAAGAGGAAATCCTTATATCTACATAGTACTTCATGCATATTCATGGGATATCCATATGGTGTGAATGGTTACAGGTTACTTAACCCTTCTATTGACAGGATCATCATTGAGCACAATGTTCAGTTTGAGGAAACTCCCTTTCGTGCACCATTGGATCCACATGTAAATACCTCTGTACGACTAGTTGCACCAAATATAAATTATTATGAGTCCACTCACTCAAATCATGGTTCATATCTAAGATTCGAATCTGATTCATAAGATGATGAGCATGTCGATGATCATCGTGCAGATGCTTAGACACCATAGATTCCCAAGTGGGAACAAACCACCCTACATGCAACAAGAGACCTTGTGGGGAATCTAGAAGATCAGAGGAGGATGAGGTATCAATTTGAGTATATTCCTTATGCACTCACAACTACTGAACTAATGTTGCTCGTGCATTATTATATGGTTCTAGCTTCATACTCATAAACCTATGTAGAGGTTGCAAGGAATCCCTTCTAGGAAGCCGCCACAAAAGAGGAGTAAAACTCTCTCCTCGAGAAATAGACTTGGGATTTGGTTCCGCTTCCTTCAAACATAAATATTTTCAGATGTAGATGGGTCTATAGGAACAAGAAGGAAACTTAAGGACATGTGAGGAGGTATAACAAAATACTAGTGGCCAAAGGCTTTCTACAAATTCACAGGATAGACTATGATGAGACCTTTGCTCCCGTAGAAAATATGGACTCTATCTGATTGGCTCCTTCCATTTCAATAGCCATCGGGTGGGAAGTTCACCAAATGGATGTGAAGAATTTTTTTCTTCGTGGGGATCTCTTAGAGGATATTTACATGAGCATTCGTAGGGTTAAATTCAGAACTCATCCTTAGTATGCTAAGTGAAGAAGTCCCTCTATGGCCTCAAACATGCACCTATAACATGGTATACAAATATGGATTCCTACTTTCTCTCTCTGTACATTGTCAGATGCAAATCAGATCCAAACATCTACATGCTAAGGGCCTCAGAATCCTTACTAATCTTAGTTCTCTATGTTGATGACCTCCTGATCACAAGAAGTTTGGCCTCAACAATTGTTGTGTTCGAAGACATTCTGCATGAAATGCTTTCTATGACATACATGGGTTTGCTACATTATTTCCTTATTCTCGAAATCAGTCAAGATTCTTTAGGAATCAAGCTATCTCAGACTATTTATGCCAGGGATCTCTTGGTTAGTTTCCACATGACCGACTACAAGTCAAAAACCACACCCTTTTTGTCTGGTGTACATCTTGAGGATGGTAGGGATATACCAATGGTGTAAAACACTTTGTATAGATAGCTTGTTGGGAGCCTTCTATCTCTAACCCACACCTAGTCGGATCTCTCATATGTAGTAGGGCTAGTTTCCAAGTACATGTAGGAGCCCCATGAGCTACATTGGAAGGATATAAAGTGAATTCTTAGATATATTCAGGGAACCATAGGTTATGGGATCAACTATGCAAAAGTTTTTTCATTGGATCTCATGGGCTTCACCATTTCTAATTGGGCTGGCGATAAAAAAAATTGCAAGTCCACATGTGGGTACAAGCTTATTTTTGGTTCTGGTCCCATCTATTGGTCGAGTAAAAATAAATCAGCTATTTCTATATTGTTAGTATAGGTTAAGTGCAAAGGAGCAATCAATGTCATTATTCAGGCACTTTGGCTTCATAACTTTCATCGATCCTCGCATCCAGTTTCATCATCCGATTGTCATTTGGTGTGAAAATCAAAGTACTCTCAAGTTTTACAGAGACCCGGTGCAACAATAGTGGACCAAACACATAGAGATCCACATGCATTACATCAAAGAGCTAGTACATGATAGGATCATTGATTTGCAGTATTTTCCATCCTTCGAACAAACTACATACATCTTCACCAAGACATTTTATGAGGAGAAGTTCCACCTTTTGCACGATTGTCTTGGAGTGAAGGATGCAATTTCTTAGCAACTACCATTCTTCCTTCTTCTTTTTGATGCAATATACTTTAAGGGGGGCTTCCCATGAGGTTTTCCCACTTTCCTACATTTTTCATTGTTTCATTTTTATATTCATTGTACAATGGGTACCTAACGTATCCTTTTTTTTGGTACCCATTCATCATTTACACCCTAGTAATGTTCACGGGGTGTGTTGGAGATATTACACACTCACCTAGTATTTATTTTCCTAGGTTGTCTAGTCTATGTTGAGGTGCCCCTGGTTAAAGATATTCTCCCCTAGATGAGGGTGCCACATCCTATTTAGTCTTGAGTTAGTTACACCTCATTTATACTAGTGGAATGGAGTCTTGCCTGAATACCTCGGTATTATCACCAAGTGTTGCATGCATACCTCAATATCATCACCATGAGTGTGTACTTACCTTGGAATCATCACCAATAATGCACCACACATGTGCATGCATTATTCTCTCCTCACTCCACTAGTGATTATTCAATTAACTAATGATGCATGGCCAGTTAAGTAGGACTATATGGAAATTCACTCTAGTGTCTATTAGTGACTATCTAGATCTCTCTAGATCACTACTATGGAAAATTAGTTACTCATGTAGCCTATATCTGTTGTAAATTATTCACTCTTTGAGTGTGGAATTCAATTAATAAAATCATTTCATTCCACTCTCTTCTCTTCTCTCTCACAAGTTTTGTGTGTTCATTTTCTACTAGCTACGTTCATTGTGAAAACTTCACAATTTTCTGATGAAGAATCGACTTCCTCGCATAAAACGAAATCCATGGCACTCATTTAAATTGTTCAAAGATATTTTTCACTTAGTTACATAACTAAAATCCTTTAAATAAATAAATAATGCTCTACGCATCTTGGAGATTCACACAACAACCCTGGCTTAGCAAATTTTTATTTCCAAATCACATTTGAGTTCTGGTAACTAGTTAAAACCCAATATATGAATGTATTTGGAAACAAATGCTTCTTTTGGGTTTATTTTAAATTCTCTTAAACTATCCTATAATTGTGGCATATGCAAGAAGTATGGCTCAGAAAGATAAGAGAAGATAGCTCAAGACTGAATATCCAGAGGACAAAGAAAATGACGAAGAGAAAAACCCTAATTCATCTTTCGTCTCTGATACCTCCTACAATACAGGGTTAAAGGTATGCATAGAGTGGATCCATATTTATGAAATGTTCGAAAGAGGAAACTTTCTTGATGATGAAAATGGGGACATGGATACGTTTCAAGATATCAGAAGATCAAACCTTCACCAGATAGTTGCAAGGCCTGTAATTTTTCCATACTATGATATGGTATGTTGGATTCTCTCACATATAGATCTTGAAACTTGCACAATTGTTGATGCATCTCTCCAAGTAGTAGGGCCTTTCAGGATAGATTATTTGAATTATATGTATAAACTAAGCCCACCTAAAGTTAGTTTATATAAACCATTTCTAAAATATTTTGAGAGTCGGGTATCAAAAGAACAAGATGTGGAAATATTTGTCTTAATTAGAGACTGGTGGTGTGATCCTACATCATTTAAATCCAATTCAAATAATCTTTATACAATTCAACATCTCAAGGAACCCTATATGTCAGTAGCTACCATGCTCTACAAAATATATGGTGAAAATGTCTCCCAACACATTAGATTAGAATGGGTTCCAATATTGAATCAGATAACCAATAAGGGTTCAATATTTAGTTGGGCCCAAATTTTATCAACCAATGTTCAATAGGCCATAAATAAGTCATTTGAATTCCCACCACGATATACTATTGTTTTCTTCATGTTTACATATCTAGTTGATGTTGTGTATGCAAAAACTCCTTTTCCACTAATAAAATAGAATTGTGGACCTAACCAACTTCCTATTCACTCAATTTACTACATACTCTAAAATATTAATTACAAGTACCATTTCTATGATATTTGTGACATTTATATTGTACCCTTGTATGCATTTTTTTTCAAGTGTTCAACTGATAGATTTACTCAAAGGCATAAAAAAACACTTATGGATATTGGAGACCGGTTCCTAGATGAAAATTTTTCTTATATTAGGTTTATGGTTGTGCAACAGCCCCACATTTGTTGCCAAAATATGTCCCTGACAAGATATTATTAAGAGAAATAACTTTTCAAACTGTATCTACAAGAACAATTGTTTCCCTAATGATGAATTCAAAGAAAATATGACCTTCTTTCCCTCTCAAGATTGGAATTTATTCTTTGTTAAATTTAAAAATGAAAGAAAAGAGGATAAACAATTGGAGGATATATCACTACATTATAGAAACTTCAAAATGCATGATCCAAAAGATGTGGTTAAAAATCAACATAGAATGGTCAGATATTCAAAATCATATCAGCATGAACAATTTCCTCTTGATATTATATTCAAAGGTGATGAAAATGTTCAAGATATTATTTTGAGAATTGAAGGAATTAAATATATTAAGAGGAAGGAAAATGTGATGGCCTAGAAAAATGAAATATCAAGTAAATTTTATGAAGAAAAGGAAAGAATTATGGATGTTGAATACATCTAGCAAGGAAAACCATCTCGAAAAATAGAACTTAAGCATCAGGGTAAAGATGAATCTTCCCAAGATAGGTAGAATAATGAATAGAACATATACAAATCAACACAAGATAAGCATAATGCATAACAAAACAAGGATGAGTTAGTTAAAGATATGAAAAAGGACAAATATGGTAATGAACAACAGAACAAGTCCTCCACAAAAGGGAGAAGCATAGAACCGTAAACTCTTGTATCAAAAGGTGTAACTTTGATAGAAGGAAATCCACGTAAAAGTCTAGTAGCTAAATATTCACAAATCAAAGCTACAAATAAACCAACCATCTCAGTTACATCAATTTCTACTATTGGTGGAGAAATGGTTCCCTTAGTATTGTCCTTAAATCAATTGGAACTAGTAAAAGAGACCGTGGTACCCCTAGGAGAATACTTCTTTAGTAGTTCAAAGAAAGGAATTATGAGGGATATACCAAAGAAAATAAAAATAAGGGTACTTGAGGAAGAAACTTCTAGACAGTTCCTGGCATGGAATGTTGTAGGAAAAGAACCATAAAAAGTTGCACAAGAAACAACTTTTTCTTTATGGGTTTTTGCTAGTGCTAATGCATGGAATGTAAATGAGCTTGTATGAGGAATGGAGAAGCAAAAGGAACAAATCATTGTTCTTGAGGAAAGACTTAGAGATCAGAAGTATTTAATTGAGGAGGCACATCATCAACAAATCAATCAACTTGAGGAACAACATGATTCACACAGCTTTTTTGCTTAAGGATTAACATAAGATAGAAATTGATAAATTAGAAGAAGAATGTCCAAAAGAAATTTATGTCACAAGAAATAAATACGAATTATAGTTAAAAGAAATGTTTGAGTATTATTAGAAGAAAAAGAATACCTTGGAAGAACAGGTAAATAAATTGAATGAAGAGAAGTGTTGTATTGAATTCTTCAAGTCTGAACTATTAAGTGTCAACTCCAAATAAAAGATGTTCAAGTTAATGTCTATATAAAACTTAGTTAAATTCAGCAATATCGCAATGATTTGCTTAAGTTAACTGATCAAATAGAGATCCAAGTGGAAGAACATAAAGCTGCTCAAACATCTTTTTATAAGATCAAAGTTTGGGAGGTAAAAAATGAAAAGGAACATGAAGACATTCCAAGGTTGACTAACATAGAAAGGGCTCAGATCCATATTTTATTAGATTCCTAGATTAATTCTAAATACTTTACAAATGGTTTGGTTAAGGATTCCAATCAATTGTGTTCCAAATTATGGGATCAAGCTATGGATATCATTGAAGACTAAAATATTCCAACTAATGAGTATTTAGGGAATGCAGCTCCAAGCAATCTCTATGTTGTCAATTTGGAATAGAAAAGGCATACCAATACATAATTAACTTCTCAAATTAGTACAATCAAAAGTGATATGTTGAAGGAATATGTTACAATTCCCTCGGAGTGTTCCAAAGCATTTTCATCTTTCTTTTTGAAATTAAAAAAGAAAATTCACAAATATTAAACAAAATGTATAAATGTGAATTAGGCCTATGTGGTCTAAAACATCCCCTCCTTGAGCATATGACGAATTTTTTTAGTAAATGGGAATCATATTTTTAAGAGAAAGATAATAAAAAATAAATACTATCCTCTTCTCATGTAACAAAGTAACACCTAATTTGGAGGAATTAGTTGTAACATAAATAATTAAAATGATATGATTTATGGGTATTAATAGGGGATTCCTTGGATGAAGTAGGGGCTGGAAAACTTGCCATTCAAATCTTGTATATTTTTATCAAACATTTTATGAAAAACTGAAGGCTCATATCTTTCTCAAGAAATATTTCTATGTGAATGTGAGATTGTATGTTTCTGCATTTCTATGATTTATATATTTGTGTGAAATTTATTTAAAAATTCATTTAGTTCTCAAATTGATATTTTGATTAGATATGAGAATAAATGTTAGATTTTTTGAATGACTATTTATTTGGAAAACTATATGTATCTTCACTTAAAATTAATGAATTTTTGTAAATTCTTTTATTAAAATTCAACAATTATTATCTTGTCTTGTATTTGATTTCAGTGATATACGCTCCTAGCTAGTACAACTTAGTATTAATCTCTAATTAAAGATACCATAGATAATATAGATATTTAACTAGTTTAATCTAGATACTTAGAATCAATTTGTTAGATTTTCTCGATTTTGTGTTTAATTTTAAAACCTTTAGGTGGAAACCCAACCCATATACTAGTGGAGATCACTATCCCAAATGAGAGAAGATCTAATTGGGATATACCATCGGTTGATCCTCCCACATTGTTGGTAGAAGGAATTTTTCCGGCTATCAACAATTTTGGCATTAGAAGGAGGGTTGAGTGATATGCATGGATATTAAATCATCCTGCAATTCCAAGTCATCTTAGTCATCTCATACTAAATCACCTCCACAAAGAATGTCTCTTCATAAATATACCAGTGAAATTTCAAAGCACAAGCAAAGCATAGTTTTTTATATGTCTATTCAGACGAAAAAAGTGACCCTATTTCTACATTACAGACTGAAGTTGTAGTCTCTACAACTACTGAAAAACTTGCATTCATTAATCCTTAACTATAATTGTCTAGAATCTTGACCATAGCACAAAGAGAATAGTTTGGACTATCACTCATTGAATTCACGATCCCTACAAAAGGTAAACAATCTTAGAGATCACAAACAAATGTTATTGATTTTTCCTCTCGATTTAACCCTCTTTTTGAATTTTTAAAAATTTTGCAAGGAATAGAAGAGACTGGAATTCATTTCATAGGTGATGATGGTAAACCACCATCTCCTCCAGAAATTCCTCCTTATACTCCTTCAGAATCTCAATAAGGAGTCGTCTCAAGGAATTCTGAGACATTGTTCTCAAGGAAGCCAAAGACAGTCTCCTTAAAGAAGTCAGATACCATCTCCAAGAAGAAACATGGCTAATGTACCCAGAAGATGGTTTCTTGCACTAGGAGTTGTTTCTATTCCAGGACCTGCTCCTGATTTTCCTAAGCATCTAGAACCATTTTTACCCAATTTTGATCCTGATAAAAATGAGTCACCTAAAGGTCATGTAAGTAAATGCATGTAAGCAGTAAGTTTAATGAATTTACAACATTAAGATGTTTTTTTCCATTTGTTTCCATATAATTTTGAAAGGAGATCATCTACTTGGTACTTTGCATTACCATAAGGATCAATGACCAATTGGAATGAATTTGAAACTACATTCATGAATAAATTTGGTGAAGATAAAACTCCAACAACATTGGTGTTAGAATTGTCTGTGATGAGAATGAACTCAAAGAAAAAAATCAAATATTTCTAGCACTAATGGATAAAATTCCTAAATATTCTAGGCCTTCCACCAATGCAATCATTGAATTTTATACCACAACTCTTCCTTTTTCAATTCCCGTGTTTGTCAAAAGAGCTAGGAAAAACACATTAACTAAGACTTTCCAAGGAACCTTGGATGTGGAAAAAGAAATGATGAGCATTGTGGGTAAATTGCCAGCAAAAGAAAAGAAAACTTTTCCACCTGTCAAGAAACAAACCATAATCAAAACTACAGATGAGAAAAAATACAAAGAGATTGTAGACATGGATAGTCTTAAAAGAATAATTAAAAAAACTCTTGAATGACATCATAGATATTAAAAAATGTTTAGGGGAAGGCACATCTTAGAAAACGCCATAGAGACCTCCTTTTAGGAGAAATACCTGTTGGACACACCGATCACAATGAGAGGGAGGGGGGGGTGAATCAGTGTAGGGATCTTTTTCACATCCTTTCACAAAAACTCCTTAGTTAGAAACCACAATTTACTCATCACTTATTAATGTCAATTTATAACTAGTTGTATGTAAATATATATCAGCAACATAGATCATCAATAAGCCATCACCACAAAAAACACAAGGAACACAAGATGTATGTACAATTTTATTTTATTATGGACTAAAATCCTTGGGGTTTTATTAGCAACAAATTAATAGAGTATCAACTCCACAAGAGCACTAGCTCTGCAATGCAAGACTCGGCTTACACAACTCAGCACCAACTAACAAGAGGATTCAATCCTCAACAGATACCAATATGTCAATAGGTACACAACCTGTTAGTAGTGCAGCATGCATATGTACATGCCCTACCTATAGTGCAGCCCGCATATGTACGCAGGCTATCTGTATTGCAACCTGTGTATGCCTCCTAAAGAAATAGGGTTTTATCTCCCCTTGAAAACTCAAATCTTTTGCATCCTCTATCACATCCACTTATGTCTTTCACTATCCAATCTGTACCATAACCAATCACAACACATCTATGTTGCCTAACAACTTACTCATGCTCCTGAACCATACAATATGAATGTTACCTAATCATGTATAAGTAACCAGTATACTATGGAAACCATATCAGTAGTGAAACATAAAGTGTTTCTCACTCAATCAATCAACCAACATAAACCATATCACAACAGCCATACCAAGAATTCCTTAATTATTTCCATATAATAAGAAAAAGTATCCATCAATACAACTATGCAACCATACCAAAAGCTTCTATGACAGATCTAATCCCATAGAATGTCGATCTGGAATTTGCTTCAGACTTCAAGAACCTGGTACCAAATCTCACTCAAATCTCCATGAATCTTTCCAATTGTACGCACTCTGCTCTCCTTCAACCCATGTGTGTATGCATCCTGCCTCACTGCAGCCCATGTATGTACGCACTCTGGCTCACTACATACCACGTACTCCTTCAGAAACTAGGGTTTCTGAACTTTCAAAACTTTCACTGTCAAGATCTTAGACTTACGAAAAATTTGATGCATCCATGACTACCTGCAATGAATATTTCACCCAGAATAGATCTTCAATATGCTCAAGAAATTTGCATGACTAAGAGATCTTTTCTCTCTTATTTATATTGTCCAAGTAACTTCCTTTAGAAGAATCCACTTAGCCAATTTGTCCACATATCCACTTTTTCCACATAGCCACTTTGTCCAAACAACCACCTTTGTCCAACTTTGTCCACTTAGCCACTTGTTCACATAGCCATTTGTCCACTTAACCCACTTTCCTTATTTTAGGATTAACCCACTTATAACCTCTTTCCATATTAGTAAGTTCCCCATTAACTTTATTATTTAAATAATCCTCTTTGACTTATAGTACACTCATCACTTCACTTTATTATTTAAATAATTTCTTCTTTGCAACCACTTTGACTACTTTGACCCTTTGGGGCTTCTAGATGACTCATGAGAGTTCTCCAACTTCACATGACCATAACTTTCTAACCGTGAGGATTTATGTGGCATTCCACATACCACCGGAAACAACATGACAATAAATATCCATCTAGGATAGTTTCACTGAAAAATTCATTAATCTTTATCTCATTATTTCATAATTAATCTTTGGTTCTCTAACCATACTTCTAGAATAACTCAATCACAAAGCGTCTTCCCATGAGGTATTTCACCATAAGGGGACCACTTTGGATTTCATCCATTTGTACTTCCTATAAACCATGACAAGATAATAATGAGTCATCTTTACATCAATCCAACTGGAGTAACCCATGACAACACATCACTATGACATTGTCCCTTTGTCATTGATTCCATGCACTACCACATGATCCATTGATCAATACATTAATGCATCAATCCATCTATGCATCATATAACAATGACAACACATCGATCCATCTTCATCTATGCATGACATCATCTATGCATCATATATTAATGACAACACATTGATCCATCTTCATCTATGCATGACATCATATAACTATGACTCCACTTGACATTGATCCATTGAAAACAATCACAATACATGATCCATCAATATACTATGACAAGACATTTTTCCTTTGACATCAATCCTTTGATATCAATGACAACATGATCCAACAATATCCCCCTTTGGCATTGATGGAAATACCAACATTGATGTCAACACCAATCATTGATGGCAACAAGTAGAATGGCATTGCTCTTCATCAATATTCATTTCAATCACATCAATGTGACTATCTCTCCCTCTTTGACATCAATGGAAAAGGATAGTTCTCTCCTTGGGGTTGATCCTCCTACCTAAACTCTCCTTGGGGATGCTACCCTTGTCTGGATGCCTTTTATATTCCTTTGAATAATCTCTCCCCTTTTGAACAAGGGATATCACTATGATGTAATGTTGAAGACATATCGCTCATGCTCCCCCTATGACCATCTCTCCCCCTGCAACCATGACTTTGTTCTCTTTCTCCAAGTATTTACTTTTGCATTTGATAAATCTCTCCTCCTGGAATCATGGGAATATGAATGACTCCCCCTGTGGGTATGTCTCCCCCTATATTCTCTACAATATGAATAATATGCTACCACTGCAATATGATTCTACTACAAATTCTACTGCTCAACTAGAACATAGATCAACTGCTCAAGAATGATCCACTCTTCCTATGACAATCTTTAGACTTGTCCATGCATCAAACTCGTGCCATACCATGCATAATGAAGCAAAAGATATTTCAATAATGAATAGAGAATCATGAACAAACATCAACCAAGTACATCCTGTGCCATATTGTGTGCCAACCATGCACAACACCCATGTACATCAATACCATACAATATACCATAAGATATCATTATTGGAATATATCAACCATATGCCTCTACGAACATGCCAACCTTGTGCCTCACACAAGTTTCATATCACTCTTGATATGTCGCTACCATGAACCAATTTCCACAACCATGTATCTCAACCATCAATATATCAGCCAAGCATCAT
Organism: Picea mariana; assembly: GCA_032191745.1. NCBI lineage: Eukaryota > Viridiplantae > Streptophyta > Pinopsida > Pinales > Pinaceae > Picea > Picea mariana. Next base: position 23,732 of record JASDQU010589122.1, on the reverse strand, counting down.
AACAAGTGTCTCAACTATATCATCCTATACATCATGTACCAAATCAAGTGCATCAACCATGCACCAAACCTCAACAAGATGAACTACAATAAAGATGTGTTCCCATACATGTATTCCATATCAACCATAAACCATGTGCCAATCCTACTGCCAGCAAGTGCCTCTAACAATGTACCAATGTATGTACCAATCATGTATCAACTATAGATCAATATATGACTCATCAATGATGTACAACATAACCACCTCATCAACTCATCAACTGCATGTCCCAATATGTAGCTCAACCACATGCCAAATGCATGCACCAAGACATCCAACAAGTATGCCTCTAATAATACATCACAAGTTATATCAATGGAGCTCACATATGTACTAGCCATGTACCATGATAGATATGCCTCAAAAACCATTCACTACAACAAGTACTAAGCATCCAATAGTACCTCTAAACATGTACTAAGAGTTCCTCTTAATAGATCAATGACATCTCTAGCTAGCATCATCATGATATATCTGATAACCAAAGTGCCATAACTTCACTGTCATAACCAACATTGTTCCTCAACAGACAATTCCTCACTTCACACTCTAGGGTTAGTACCATGCATCCAAGATAGAATTTCAAAACTCAACCATATTTCATCACCATACATACATAAAATACACATGCCAACATATAATCATGAAAACCTGCAACAAACCATGTCAGATCTTGCAAAATAGAGTTATACCATCACACCAAGTTGCAACTCATTTGCATAGCCTACTTTCCAAGGATTTTACCACAGGTATGTGGCCTACTATATAGACAGATCGTGTATGTACGCGACCAATTTATAGGTCATCTTGCATATGTACGTGATTGTTATCAATGTAACCCGCGTATTCTTCAAAATAAGTCAAGCTTGAGCTTGCCTTAGGGATTCCATTCTGTTTTGATTGTTCAGTCTTCTTTACCCACTTCTGAAGGTGTCCAAGCTTCTCAGAACTTGAGCTCTGAGCTTCCATATTTCCAACATTTTCTTCCTTTCTAGCCTCATGTGTTCTTCTAGCCATACTATATGATACACTCCTCATGGATTGTATTCTTGTGTTCCAACAATCTTGGGATTTGTGACCAAATCCACTACAGCTGTAGCATCTCATGGTGTGACAATGAGCAACAATGTGTCCCACTTGAATACATCTCCAACACCTTAGGGTGTCATCAAACCTTCCATTATATTTTCTTATATAATGTCTGCAATCCAAAGCTTTGTGACCACATTCATTACATGAGTAACAATGACCATAAAAAACATTTGCATACCTTTGTTTTGGTGTCCATATTGAAGGTGTCTCTTCTGAATTTGCTTTGAGGTGTAAAGATGGCTTCTTTCAATGTATTCATTTCTTTGTTCTTTTGAAAGTTTCCTTGCTTTGTGTAGATGGTTTCCTTGCAACATTATTTCCATCTTTTGAGAATGAGGGACTTACCTCATGCTTCTTTGAGGTTCTTGCTTGAAAATGTGTAGCTTCTTTGTTGTATCCAAGACCTAATTTATCATTTGGTGATATTTGACTATCCAAGATTCCATTCAATATTGTTGAGCTATTCAAGAATTTGTTTGAATTCTCTACTTTCTTTCTAAGATTAACAACTTCAGCTTACAACTTATGACATGACTCATCCTTTTCATTTACTTGATTCTTTCATAGTTCCTCTACCCTTTTGGCTTCTTCAATTTTGGCCTTGAGATTGACATTAACTTCAATACTTTTGCTAATCTCATCATCTACCTTCTTATTTTCTTCTATTTCATTATTTAGTCTTTTGATCTCTTCTTCTTTTTCTTCTAATTGAGTCTTTTTACTTTCTTCTTGTTCTTTGAGAGATTGCTTTAGTGCCATGGTATATCTTGAGTACTTTTCTAGGACTTCATTGGTGTATTTTTCAAGATACACAAAAGAAATTGAGAAATGTCTTATTTCATTGCTAACATCTTCTAACTCAGCTAAAACTTTAACTTTTAGTTCCAACAAATTTTCCTCCTCAACTATAGGATAACTGTCATTTGATTCTACACAAACTTCTTCTATGTTTTCTTTTTCACTTGTAAAGAAACATTCATCATCATCACACTCAGAATTATTGCAATCGAGAGATTCTTTACCCTTATTGTTCTTGATGGAATTGTCTTTAGTGTCTTCTTTTTTTCCTTGGTATGTCTTCTCTAGCTTTAGCCATAGAGCCTTGGTGGAAGTGCATTGTCCCATGCTTTCTTTGACAGAGCTTGAGATTCCATTGAGAATGGTCTTGAGAGACAATGCATCATTCTTATTTTCTTCTTTTTGATCTACAAAATTTGACTTATTCTTCAAGGGAACTCATCCACCAATAGTTTCTTTCCAAATAGCTCCTCCTTTTGCTTTCAAATACCCTTTCATTTCTATTATCCATGCTGAATGATTTTTCTCATCAAGGATTGGAACTACATCATCCATTTTTGTGTCCATGGATCTCCTCCAATCTTTTTAAGGATTAGAGTAAAGGCCTTCTCTGATACCAATTGTTGGACACATCGATCACACTGAGGGTGGGTGAATCAGTGTAGGGCTCTTTTTCACTTCCTTTCACAAAAATTCCTTACTTAGAAATCACAATTTACTCATCACTTATTATTGTCAATTTATAACCACTTGTATGTAAACATATATCAACAACAGATATCGTCAATAAGCCATCACCACAAAGAACAAAAGGAACAATCCTTGGGGTTTTATCAACAACAACTAAATAGAGTATCAACTCCACAAGAGCACCAACTCTGTAATGCAAGACTCATCTTACACAACTCAACACCAACTAAGAAAAGGATTCAATCCTCAACAGATACCAATATGTCAACAGGTATGTGACCTTTTAGTAATGCAACACGCATATGTACATGCCCTACCTATAGTATAGCTCACTTATGTACGCGGCCTATCTATACTGCAACCTGTGTATACCTCATGAAGAACTAGGCTTTTATCTCTCCTTGAAAAATCAGATCTTCTGCATCCTCTATCACATCCACTTTTGTCTTTCACTATCCAATCTATGCCATAACCAATCACTACACATCTATGTTGCCCAACAACTTACTCATGCTCCTCAACCATACAATATGAATGTTACATAATCATGTATAAGTAACCAGTATACTATGGAAACCATATCAGTACTGAAACATAAGAGTGTTGCTCACTCAATCAATCAACCAACTAAACCATATCACAACAGCCATACCAAGAATTCCTTAAGTATTTACCATATAATAAGTAAAAGTATCCATCAACACAACTATGAAACCATACGAAAAGCTTCTATGACATATCTAAGCCCATAGAATGTTGATCTAGAATTTGCTTCAGACTTCAGGAACCTGGCACCAGCTCTCACTCAAATCTTTGTGACTCTTTCCAACTATATGCGCTCTGATCTCCTTCAGTCAGTGTGTGTACGCGTCCTGCCTCACTGCAACCCACATATGTACGCTCTCTGGCTCATTGCAGCCCGTGTACTCCTTCAGAAACTAGGGTTTTTGAACTTCTAAAACTTTCGTTGGCAAGATCTCAGACTTACAGAAACTTGGATGTGTCCATGAGTACCTACAATGAATCTTTCACCCATAATAGATCTTCAATATTCTCAAGAAAGATGCATGACCAAGAGACCCTTGCTCTCTTTTTTATACTCTCCAAGTAGCTTCCTTTAGAAGCATCCACTTAGCCACTTTGTCCACATATCCACTTTGTCCACATAACCACTTTGTCTACATAACCACCTTTGTCAAACTTTGTCCACTTAGCCACTTGTTCACATATCCATTTGTCCACTTAACCCACTTTCCTTATTTTAGGGTTAACCCACTTATAATCTCTTTCCATAATTAGTAAGTTCTCCATTAACTTTATTATTTAAATAATCCTCTTTGACTTATAGTACACTCATCACTTCACTTTATTATTTAAATAATTTCTTCTTTGCAACCACTTTGACTACTTTGACCTGTTGGGGCTTCTAGATGACTCATGAGGGTTCTCCAACTTCGCATGGCCATAAATCTCTAACCGTGAGGATTTATGTGATGTTCCGCATACCACTAGAAATGACATGACAAGCACTATCCATATGGGATAGTATTATTGAAAAATTCATTGATATTTATCTCATTATTTCATAATTAATCTTGGGTTCTTTAACCATACTTCTAGGATAACTCAACCGCAAAGCATCTTCCTGTGAGGGATTTCACCATAAGGGGACCACTTTGGAGTTCATCCATTTGTAATTCCTATCAACCATGAAAATACAATAATGAGTCATATTTACATCAATCCAACTGGAATAACTCATGACAACACATCACTAGGACATTGTCCCTTTGTCATTGATTCCATGCATGACCACATGATCCATTGATCAATACATTAATGCATCAATCCATCTATGCATCATATATCAATGAAAACACATTGATAATAATGAATTAATTAGATTATATTCTAATCTTGAGGTCCACTAGGCTATCGATATAATAATTGTTGAAGATATACAATCTTGTTGGAAATATTACAGACTCAAATATTAATTCTTTTTCAAATGTTTTCTAGTCTAATGTTGAGGGTGATATCCATACATGAGAATATTCTCTCTTGAGAATATTCCCTACAAAATAGTGTGCCTTCTATAAAATAAGGCTCCTTCCCTCTTTAGTTTTGACTCGGTTAGATTTCATTTATACTAGTGGAGGCTACTCATGCATGGAAACCTTTGTTTTATGACCAACAATTGCATGTTCACCTCAATTTTCTCACCAGGAGGGTGCATATCACATGCATGTGGCCAAGAGGGTGCATATC
>JASDQU010589122.1:7596-18822 GCA_032191745.1 Picea mariana | reverse complement strand
ATTTGTCCACTTAACCCACTTTCCTTATTTTAGGGTTAACCCACTTATAATCTCTTTCCATAATTAGTAAGTTCTCCATTAACTTTATTATTTAAATAATCCTCTTTGACTTATAGTACACTCATCACTTCACTTTATTATTTAAATAATTTCTTCTTTGCAACCACTTTGACTACTTTGACCTGTTGGGGCTTCTAGATGACTCATGAGGGTTCTCCAACTTCGCATGGCCATAAATCTCTAACCGTGAGGATTTATGTGATGTTCCGCATACCACTAGAAATGACATGACAAGCACTATCCATATGGGATAGTATTATTGAAAAATTCATTGATATTTATCTCATTATTTCATAATTAATCTTGGGTTCTTTAACCATACTTCTAGGATAACTCAACCGCAAAGCATCTTCCTGTGAGGGATTTCACCATAAGGGGACCACTTTGGAGTTCATCCATTTGTAATTCCTATCAACCATGAAAATACAATAATGAGTCATATTTACATCAATCCAACTGGAATAACTCATGACAACACATCACTAGGACATTGTCCCTTTGTCATTGATTCCATGCATGACCACATGATCCATTGATCAATACATTAATGCATCAATCCATCTATGCATCATATATCAATGAAAACACATTGATAATAATGAATTAATTAGATTATATTCTAATCTTGAGGTCCACTAGGCTATCGATATAATAATTGTTGAAGATATACAATCTTGTTGGAAATATTACAGACTCAAATATTAATTCTTTTTCAAATGTTTTCTAGTCTAATGTTGAGGGTGATATCCATACATGAGAATATTCTCTCTTGAGAATATTCCCTACAAAATAGTGTGCCTTCTATAAAATAAGGCTCCTTCCCTCTTTAGTTTTGACTCGGTTAGATTTCATTTATACTAGTGGAGGCTACTCATGCATGGAAACCTTTGTTTTATGACCAACAATTGCATGTTCACCTCAATTTTCTCACCAGGAGGGTGCATATCACATGCATGTGGCCAAGAGGGTGCATATCATATGCATTCATGTGTTTCTCTCACCTTCACACATGTGATTCAATTAACTAATGATTGCATGGGTAGTTAACTAAGACGAGGTGGAAAATAACTCTAGTTTTCTTCAATGAGTGTCCAGATCTCTCTGAATCATTACTATGGTGCATTCACTTAGTCATGTAGAGTATTTCATGTATTTATTTCTCATTCTACCATTCAGTTAATACAATTCTATCATTATTTCTCTCATTCTTACTTCTCTATATCTAGTTCTTTTTGCAAGCTTTGTGTGAATTTATCTAGTTAGGTTCTCTGTGTAGGTTTCACCAAAACTTCACATGTTATCAACACCCACATGTTTCTAGGATCAAGGTGCACATGTAATTATTTTTAGGTTCATAAGATATATGCAGTAAAAAAGAATGGAATTTATTCTTACAATTCTTCTCACACCACACAATTATTTCGAGTGGAAGATAAAGATTCTACTTTAGCTCAAAGGTAGAGGCTTGTACCGAATAACAATAGATACAGATGTTGACCCAACATCATAAATCGAGAAATACAGATATTTCAACCACATGGATGAGGCATATAGTCTTATTTTTATGCCAATGTCGCCCGAGCTATTGTTTCATATTGAAGCATGTACTACTCCAAACAATATTTGGACCAAATTGGAATATCTCTTTGGAAAACAAGACGAGATGAGAGGTTGCATGCTTGAGGTCGATTTTAATTCAATGGATCTGTAATGTCCCTAATCCGAACCCCATTTTTAGTTGTGCATATAGTATGGTGAGCCATTTTGTTTTTGTTCACACCTTATTAGTGCGTAATGTATTCATCCATATAGGTTGGTGAGCCATTGGAAACAAGTGTAAATTTAATGAACATATAGGTTGGTGATCTGTTCTTGTTTTTTGTGCATCTGAGTAGAGTGTGAGGTTTGTAACCAAAGAAAAATGTGTGCACATTCCATAGTGTTTCATATACCTGAACTATGCGGGTGGATTGTGCATCAAGGGAGGGTGTGCATATCCCCCAGTGTTGCGCGCACTCAAGAAAGTGTGCGGAAATGATTGTGATGTATATAGATGTATGCATATGTTTTGAGGCTGGAGATCTTATGTGATTATTGGGCTAGTCAGACATTATTCAAATAGGCTAGTGTTCTTATTCTTGTAAAGTGTATCAAAATCAAGTTATTAATATATTACATCGTTGTGCACAAATAGACTTAGACAAAAAGAGATGTGGGACTGAACTCCACCAAAAAAGGGAAAAAGGGAGAAATATTTTAAAAATGTTTCTGAAAAGTGTAACTTACAGATATATTATTTATCCTAAGTTCCCAAGGAATGGGAGCGAGTCACCAAGTGGATAAATTTAATTATGAAGGTGAAAAGTGTCTAGTTTAAGGAATGCAATATATATTGCTAGCCTTAGTGTAATTCGGGGATCATCCATTGTTTTCCTCCATCATTCAGACGAATAGAAGTTTGTATTTTGTTGTGATTATGTTAATGGCTTAACCCTGTGCTTGGGAAAACCTTGGTACGATTGAAGAAGTCGGTTGTCAAGCCCGTAGGTTGTTGAAGAAGCGGGTTATCAAGCCCATAGTTTTTCCAAGAGGCGGGTCGTCAGGCCCGTGAGAAATCTCTCCAAGTGAGAAATTGGATGGGAATTATTCCATAATGCACTAGGAATTATTTGCAGTGCTCTAAGAATTCCTTATTCAGCCTATTGTTGAAGCCCTAGAAGGGAAGTGGGGAAGACGGAGGAATGTTGAACAGAGAAGGGGCACACTTCTTGGGGTGGAACATGTATTTGGGGAATGAGGGACTGTAGACTAGTTGCAATAGTCAGCACCTTGGATTGAGAAATTTCATTGTTTGTTAGAGCATAGATTGGAACTAGGAATCCTTTTTCCCTGGTGGAGTTCGATCCCCAGATCGGGGATGACATGTTGCTTAAAGATTATGAAAAACAACATCTATGGCTTGGAGGAACATCTGGGTCACACACGCAATTGGTGACTTTGCATCAAAGATAAGTATTCTTATGTTCTTGTCTAGTTACTACGTGTTTATTCATTTGTATATGTTATGATCCATTACTTGTATATTGTTGTATATGAAGAACGATTGTTATTCTGTTAATGTTTTCTATTATGTAAGTGTGATTTTTTCTCCCTTGAGAAATTTGATTCTCTCTTTCTTGAATAAATATGAGATTATATCTAAAGAGAAATTTCTACATCAGGTGGTGCTAACTCTGTATTCTAACCGAGTCTATCTTTACCAGTCCCAAGATTCAAATGGCTTAATTGCTTAGTGCAATAGAGATTCTTATTTTTGGTATTGGTCCTGCACCATTGTGATGTAAAACATCCACGTGGTGAAACAAGCCAAAACCCATTGTTGCGAAGGGAGGGAACCTTCTTCTAAGGAGAAACCCTTCCAATCCCATTCTGGTTAGGGGATAGAGCTAGAAAAAAGGAAGAAAAAAAAACAATGAAGAATCTAATCTTGAAATCAATCCTAAAGGGACTGTTAAGTGGGGGATCCAATTATAGTGTGAGGGAAGGTGGGGTTTGGTCTTGTGATATCTAGTGGTGTGATTAGATTTTCAAGACGATTCTATTGTATCATAGTGGTGAAGAGACAAATGGATATGAGGGGGATTGAATGGGGAAATAACTGGGAGTGGGAATTAGTAGGAAGGACTTTGAAATAATCGATTTTCTATGTGGGGGGGTGGAGACTTCAAGAATATGGATGTTGGTGCGTAGGGTAGGGATTGGGGATGGATCGACACAGAACTTTCCTCGTCCTCGGGTGGTGGAAGCATCAATGAGTATCATAGTGGGGAAACATCCTCAATAGAATAAGAAGAGGGTGAATTCCCCTCGTCGACGGTATGATTGAATAATAGAAAGGGCCGCCATACAAAGGGAACATGTCGGGAAACCACTATCAGGTGACATCTACTGATAAAAGATGGATAGAAGTTTGTTATCTCAAGTGGAAGTACTTAACCATTGTTTGTCGCTCTTTCAATGGCATTATAATCTCTATGGAGAAACACAAGGGGGGACCATTACCATATTGGGATCAAGAATAAGTAAGCCAATACTCTTTCTTTAAGAAAATAAGGTTTCTGTGAGTATTTAGCATAATATTCATATATGTTGATTATGCTATTTGATAAGTAACTTCTATTAATATAGTCATGTAAATGGTCAAAATATTCTTGAGTGAGGCTAGAAGTATCGTGCACGCAGAAAGTGGTCCATGTGTACAAGTGACTGGATTCACTGGGTGTAGGGAAACGTAGTCTACGTGCACAAGAAAGAAAGACCTAGAAGTGGAATCAAAAAAGTTATGAACGTTGTGGTATCTGAATGCTTCATATGGTTATGCGCATAATAGTGTTCACATGTTTGGAGTGGTCTTATGCTCTGTAAAATTAGTGTTCTCACTATGCTTGAGTGCATAGTTTTATTTCAAGTTACTTCCACTGTTATAATTTGTAAAAACTGGAAGGACTGTGGTGTGATGCAAACCATTTTGGTTTGTGCACATTCCCTCAAATGTTTCCACGCAATATGACATTAATTGTGCACTAGAATTTTGGGTGACTTTACTCAGCAGTAAGATTGGTGCGTCATGTAGGTACGTTACATTGTTGTATCAGAGCATCATAATTTGTGATCATGGGTGATGTGGCCTAGCTTGGGTAGTTGGGGACATTACATTATGGTATCAGAGCTATTGGTTCAACACTAGACTTGTATGGGTCAGATATCAACATGAAATTGATGTGCACATTAAAGGAATTGGTGTTACACAGTGCATAGTATATTGTGCACAGAAAATATTGGTGTGCAGTGTAGAGTTGTGATGTGCACAAAGTATTGTTGCACGAGTGTGCACACTAGAATTTGGGATGTTAAAATCATCCAAGGAATCATAAGAAAGGATTATGACAAAATGGTTCATATTTTCATGTAGTTGTCACATGAAATCATCTAACAAATATTAATTTCCTACACATTTTGTATAATTAACAATGATTAGAGAAGGACTGAATCAACACAAAAAGTTGAAGCACGGAAGATGTGCGGAGAATTTTTCAGTGATGACAATGAATTTGGGTATTTGTATGTTGGATTGGGTGTGGATGGTATAGAATCCAAGGATGAATGCATAAACTTGGTGAAAACCATAAAGGGGTTGCAAAAATATGTCCAAAGCTACAAATTTGATAATTAAAGGCTTATGAAAGCCAATGAAAAACAAGATGGCTTTAACATAAAGTTGATGCAAATATTGGATAGAATAGAAAATAAAATGGACAGAGACACAGAGTCAAGAAAGTCTAGGAGTCACAAGTCTCGTGGTGAAAGAAGAGAAACAAGAGGTGTTGATAAGAAACATCACCACTAACCAAAGCATTGATTTAGGAAATTGCACAATAACTCAAGTCCATGTTCTAACATAAAGCATAAGAGAAGGACTGGGGTGGACGAGCTATGGGGAGAGATGAACAAGATCAAGCCTCCTACCTTTGAAGGTGAGCACAAGAAGGATGAGGATGCAGAGACTTGGATTTTGGGTGTGAGGAAGTACTTCCAGCTTCATAATTACTTTGCGTAGGCAACAAGGAGAATTTCCATATATCAACTTAAAGGAAAATCATCAATGTGGTGGGATCAGTTTGTCCAGGTGCAACACATTGATGGAAAGAAGCTCAATTGGAGGGAGTTTAAGAGGTATTTTGAAATAAAATATTTAACCAAGAGGTATTATGAAAGGAAAATGAAGGAGTTCTTTGAACTCAAGCTTGGTATCATGACCATTGATGAGTATGAAAGAAGATTCTTAGAACTGCTCAAGTATGTCGTATTCATCAAGGATGAGAAAGTTAAAATTCAGAGATACCTGAGTGGGATACCCTCATTTATCAGTGATAAGATACAATATGATGATACCAATACATTGGAGGAAACCATGAGGCACACTAAATTTTCTAATGATCAACAAAAAGGAAGATCGACTTTCCAAAAGGGTTGGGATGACAAGATGAAAATCAAGGTGGAATAAGAAGTGGACTAAGCCACCATTTTTTTAGAAATACTGTGCAAGGACAGCCAACTCCCAAGGAGCCTAGAATGACTGAATCAGTGGGGAAAAGACCAAGGAAACAACTTACTCAATGTTGGGGTTGTGGCGAAGATCATATGTATAGATATTTTCCTCAAAGAGGTGAAAAAGTGAGGATTGTGCACAATGTACAACAAGCTGCAATAGTTGAAGACATGGGAATAAATGTACCCAAGGTTTATTTAGCCTTGGATAACAAGCAAGCAGAGTTTCAGTCGCACATGATTGAAGAGAAAGGTAAGATTAATGACCAACCTATTGCTATTTTAATTAATCCAGGAGCTAGTCATAGTTATCGAGATCCTAAAATAGTGGAAAGATTCCATTCAAGAAGTAAGCTTGGAAAGCCTTGGTTGGTACAGTTAGCTATAGGTGCAAAAAGAAAGATTAATGAGATGGTTAAGGCATGTCCAATGGATACGAATGAATTATGAAAAAATTATTATTTGAATATCATACCTTTGGGCTTATATGATTTCCTCATTGGTATAGATTGGTTGGATGAGAATCACGTTCTTCTAGACTGTTACAATAAGGAATTTACTTGCCTGGACAAGGAAGGAAACTTAAGAATAGTTCAAGTTATTCCAAGAGATATATCTATTAGAGAAGTTTCAACTCTGAAGCTGAAAAAAATCTTCATAAAGGGATGCAAAGTATTCGGAATGCACATGGAGGAGGCACCTAAGGATAAAGTGCCAAGTGTTGAATACTACGTAGTACTGAAGGAATTTGAGGATGTCTTTAAAGATATATCAAGTTTGCCACCAAAAAGAGATATTGATTTCTTTATAAATATGAAGTTGGGTGCAGCCCTTGTATCTAAGACCCTGTATAGGATGAGTACGCCAAAGATGAAGGAGTTGTAGATGAAACATTAAGAGCTTCTAAAGAAGGGGTATATATTCCCAAGTCACGGGATCTTCACTTAGTGAACCTATGACATAGCACCTATTTTTGTGGGATATTAAATAATACCCCTAATTTCAGTAGATATTGACAAATACCTCCAAAAATCCTTTTGTTGAGCCCCCTTCCCAATACATATTTCCAATAAAATAAACCCATATTTTTACTAGATAACTCTTTTTATACCCTGCAACACCTATAAACCCCCAAATACCCACATCCCCTCCCCAATACCTACAATATATTCACTCTATTTTTCACAATTAAAAAAACCCCTTTATGAATGAACATGATAAGATATTGGTCAAAAAGATGAAGCCCCCATGGCCCAACTCTATCACCTTTGGGGGGGGCAGTATTATTTGTGAAGCAGAAGGATGGTATGTTGAAACTTTGTATTGACTTCAGGAAGTTGAAAAAAGTAATAGTAAAGAAAAAGTATCTCTTGACAAGGATAGATGACCTCTTTGATCAACTAAGAGTCGCACAAATATTTTCAAAGATCGATCTTAGATTGGCTATCACTAAGTGAGAATTAAAGAATAAGACATTAGGAAGACTTCCTTCAGGACACGGTATGGTCATTACGAGTTCACATTGTTTCCTTTCAAGTTTTCAAATGCACCAATTGTCTTCATGTGTTTGATGAATGAAGTTTTCAGAGAATATTTAGATAAGTTTTTCATTGTAATTTTGGATGACATACTTATTTATTCCAAGTCTGAAGAAGAACATGAACAACACTTGAGGATGCTACCAAAAGTATTAAGGGAGCACAAAATTTATGCAAAGTTGAGAAAGTGTTCATTCTATGAGTAACAGATTCATTATTTTGGTCATATTATTTCAAAGGAAGGAATAGATGTGGACCCGGAAAAGATAAAATCCATTCAAGAATGGCCAACGCCAAGAAACGTCGCATAGGTGAGGTCCTTCATGGAACTTGCAGGTTAATAGAAAAGGTTTATTGAAGGCTTATCACAAATTGTGCACCCAATTACATCCTTGCAGAAGAAAGGTGTGCGATTTGATTAGACTCTGGATTGTGCAAAGAGTTTTTCAGCGTTTGAAGAGTTTGTTAACAAGTGTGCCAATACTAAGGATTGTTGATCTGGATTAAGACTTCGTTGTGTGAATGGATGCATGCAAGGAGGCACTTGGAGGATTCCTTAGACATAACAGACATGTGATATGTTATGAGTCGAGAAAGCTAAAAGAGCATGAAAGGCACTATGCTACTCATGACTTAGAATTGGCAGCTATAGTGCATACCTTGAAAATGTGGCAAAACTATCTCATGGGTAAAAGATTTGAGTTGAGAACATACCATATCGATCTTAAATATTTGTTTGGACAACCAAGTTTAAATGACATACAAAGAAAGTGGTTAGAATTCCTTAGTGAGTATGACTTCGACATAAAGAATATCAGGGGAAAAGAGAACGAGGTAGCTGACGCACTATGCAGGAGGGTGAATGAAATACATGATACAACCGTTAGCATGTACAAATCATATTTGAGCAACATAATTTTAGAAGCTACTCGATCATATCTGAGCTATGTGGACATAAAGGAAAAATTACAATAGGGTATGTCGTGGCAGAATCTGGAAGGTTATGAGCTAAAGGAAGATGGAATCTTCATGTATAGGCATAGAGTTTATGTGCCTAATGTTCAAGAGTTGAAGAACCTGTTATTGTCAGAGATGCATAAAGTTCCTTATGCGGGACATTCAGGCTGCTGGAAGACCATTGTAGCATTAAAAAATAAATACTATTGGTCAATCATGAAAAAGGAAGCTGTTGATTTATTTCTAGACGCCTTGAATGTCAAAAGATCAAGGTTAAGCATAGACATCTGGTAGGGTTGCTACAACCTTTACCCATCCCTGAGTGGAAGTGGGAAGTTATAACCATCGATTTTATTACAAAGTTTCCTAGGAATGCTAAGAAACATGATTCTATTATGGTAGTGGTGGAAAAACTTACTAAATCTACCCATTTTATTCCAGTGAAGTCAGTGCACAAGGAAGCTAACATTGCTAATATTTTCATGCACGAAGTTCCTAGGTTGCATTTTTTTATAAGACAGTTGTGTCTAACATAGATCCTAAGTTCACGTCAAACTTTTGGAAAGGTATATTGAAAGGATTCAGGACGAATCTAACTTCAGCACATCATATCACCCTAATTCAGATGGACAGACAGAGAGGGTAGACCGGGTGATTGAAGATATGTTCAGGATGTATATGATGGATAAACCATGAAAATGGGAAGACCAACTTCACTTGGTAGAGTTTTCTTATAAAAATAGCTATCAAGCATATTTAAATATGAGCTTGTTTGAAGCACTTTATGGAAGAAAGTGAAACACACCAGTGAGTTGGGATAACCCAACTGATTGTGTAGTGGTTGGGCCATATTTTCTCTAGGAAGTGGAAGAGTAGGTGGTAAAGATAAGGTAGAACTTAAAGGTTTCCCAAGACAGGAAGAAAAGTTGTGCAAATAAAGGAAAAAAAAATTGAGAGTTTAAATTGGGGGATCACATATTCTTGAAATTAAAATCAAGACGTAGTTCCCTGAAGTTGGGGAATTGTTCTAAGTTAGTAGCGCACTACCGTGGGCCATTTGAAATACTAGAGAGGATTCATCATGTCGCATATATTATTTCATTTCCTGCATCATTATGTATTCATAATGTTTTCCATGTATCATTTTTTAAGAAGTACGAACCTGATGCTAATCATGTCATTGATTGAAATGTGATTCTAGTGGAGCCAAAAGGCGATTTTTGAGTGAAACTAGTTTTCATATTGAACCGGAAAGTCAAGAAGCTCTGGAATCGAGCCATGGAGTTGGTAAAGGTCCAATGGATGTGGTACGGTCCTGAGGATGCAACTTGGGACCGCGAGGATGCTATGTTATGCTATGCTATGCAATTTTTGAAGTTTTGTATATGTGTGTGTGTGTGTGTGTGTGTGTGTGTGTGTGTGTGTGTGTGTGTAGTGCACTAAGGATAGTGCATAAATAAGGGGGAGGGGAATGTAATGTCCTGTTATCGTGTACAACAACCATCCCAAATTTGTATTGTAAATAAAAATAATTTGGGGCCCTTTATTTTTGAAATTTTTTCTTATTTTGGTTTAATTTTTCTTTGTAAATATGTTTGGAATCCTGATTTCAAACTGAGCATCAATGCACTTGTTAAGTTTAGAGCTAAGGATTTTTCATATTTTGACTCTTATTTATATCGATGATGCATGCATTCTTTTGAATTTCCTGAATTTTAACATAAAACTCAATTTTGATATTTCAATATTTTCCTTGTGTCATATCACTTTTAGGTCAATTTCATTGGTTTTTTTTAAGTTGTTTTGATTATCAACTTGATCATAAAGTGATGTGTATAGATTTTATATATTATTCATCTCTAATGATCTTGATCATATTTCTTATATACATGTTCATGATAATGTTTTTACCCAAGCTACAAAAATAAATAAAACAAACTGTTAGGCTATTCAAAAGTTGTTTTTCATCCTAAGTCTTATTTATTTCACCATTTTATATTATTTGGATGAAGAATTAAAGAGATTTTATTTCATATTGAGATTTAATGCACTTTGTTATAGCCTACTTTATAATCGAAAATACGCTCAAAGCATTATGCATTAACATGTGATATTCATCATTTATATGGTAAAAGGTTTATGAAATCATGGCAACAATGTTATTAATGTGATTAATTTTATCAACTTAATACATGATTTGGGTAACAAAACATTTTGAATTTTGGGTTTTCCATATAGCATTCCAACTTGTTTTTCTTCTACTTCATGTAGTGGGTTAGGATAGCATCATGTGTCTTGCCATAAACACAAAATTAAGTCACCCATCAAAGTTGAGATAAGCTTATAATTTCTCATCCTTTCACGATTTAGGGATTTTCTATCATAAGGGTTTTTTCATTATGAGCAAAGGTTTCATACACACAGCTTTGTATTTCACATATTCACCTTAGATTTTGCTTGGTCAATTCTCTCATGGGTTTAATCTTCATATCTGATCCTTCAGGTTTTAAATTTGTTGAAGCGAATTAGTTGAAAATGGTAGGATATCATTGATCAGTTTGAA
>JASDQU010589121.1:44743-60742 GCA_032191745.1 Picea mariana | reverse complement strand
AAATTCTAAATAAAAAAAATACTTTTGTATGTTGGAAGTTGAAGAACTTTTGAAAATACATTTTTTTTTGTCATAAAACAAGCAAAAGTGTTACCCATCTTCATGGTTTTACCCATTTTAATTCTTCATGATGATTTGACTTAAATAAATTAATTTGAATTTCTTACCCCCTTCTTTTTACATGTTTATTGACGCAAACCCCCCTTCTCTCCAAAGGGCTGCTTGACCTCCCAGTCTTGGATTGTTAATTTTACTGAGTCAAAGTGACTCCTTGGGTCCCTGTAGGCACCTAAAATTTCTTTACCCACACACATAGGTCTCTTCCACAAGTGACCACGGATATGGCTGTGGGTCTATCTCCTTCACAATTTAGACTTCAGGGATATCTCGAATCCTACCTCAAATTTTCATGGAATACTCTTCTCTGATGTTCCTAACCCTTGCCACACATCTCCTTAGATTCACTGACCCCACTATGGTTCGGACTTCGCGACCTCGTGAAATCTAGGTCTTCTGCTCACAACCTCCAACCTTCTAATTCCCAAACTCCTCAATCTATTGCCACATGCTCTCCTACGATCAACGGTCGTGATTGAATTGTGACTTCGTACTTCGTGACTCGACCTTTGTCAAGTTTTCATCTTTTCGAACCTTTGAGGTACTGAAATACTTCACAGTTCTCTTCTTTGCAACTTCACTAGATCCAATGGTCTGGGATCATTTGCCTCCCTCTAAGGATGAATCTTTCCCATTGGCTTTGACGAGAACTTCAAGGACTCCTTTCCTTGAATATTTTTGCCGCTCTCCCTCTTGATCTTTCCTTCTTCATTTTTCCTTTGTTCCTTTGAACAATCTCTTCGACACTTAGTCGAGAACTCGATCTGTGCACACCTTGCAATAGATTTATCTCCACACTTCAACTTTCATGGATGACTTCGCACTCCTTGTGACTGTTCTCCAACCACTTCCATCTCTCATGACTAAATCATGCTAATCCTCCTGATATTTCGAGTCTGAAAACTCTTTTTCGCACTCCTTGCAAATGTCGATGCAGTCCTTGCATACATATGAGTTTCACTACCTCTTATGAGCTTTCGAGTCGAAACAGACTTGGTCATGCACTCCTTGCAGACACTATGCACACCTTGCACTTTCTCACTGAAGAGAGTGATTGAAACTTATCTATTCCTCACAATGACTCATACATTCAACAAAGTAAATGTAGTCATGGATTCAAGAACATAAATAACAAAGAATTGAAAAATAACATTCATTCATATAGGCACATACTCAACACATATTTGGGACGATATTTCTCTGTTATATTCATCAAACTGAAACTTACATACATCCATTTAACTTTTCTCCGCATCTCCCTGTTCTTAGCTTACAATGGAAATCTACATACTAGATTCAACAACCTTCAACAACAACAATGACTAGACAATATTACAAAGATTTATACAAAGGGACTCTCTCGAGTTCTTCCCTCCAACTACTCTACACTATCTTAATGAAATTGAATGATATCAACTACTTAGCGCTTATTACAATAAATATTGAGTCAGACATATAAGAGCGCAATCTCTAAATCTATACTGCGATCCAATTCATTAAAGAAAAATACATTCCCTCATCACCCTTGTGTGATGGCTCAGCCTCTGATCATTTAAGACATTCATGGCTTAAAAGGTTTGTCAGATATCATATTAATACATTGATCGTTTGAAATTTAAAATATTTCAAAATGTGCACTAGTGCGCCCAACTGTCTCCCATGCTTGTGCTTTGTTGGCGATGCTTCTACATCATTTATTTATTAACAATTTTTGACCACATGTTCTAATTAGACCTAGTTTTTAATTTCTCTAGGATGGGCGACAATTTCATTAGGGAAAAAATGTTTTTAATTCTTACTTATCACATCATTCATTTTAGGGCCGACTAGGTTTATTCACTTACCAGTTAAAATCGCGACGTGCTCTTCAGAACGTACTAGGTCCTCCAAGGGTGCCACTCGCCTCTTTCCACTTTCCTTTCACGACGTGCCCTTAAATATGAAATATGTGCTCCAAGGATGCCACTCGCCTCTTTCCATTTTCCTTGCCCAACGTGCCCTTCAGGACGCACTACGTGATCCAAGGGTTCCACTCACCTATTTTCGTTTTCCTTGTGCGACGTACCTTTCAGGATGCACTACATGCTCCAAGGGTGCCACTAGCGTCTTCACTTACCTGGTAGACATAAAAAAACCATGGAGTCAATACTCCGCCAGGAGATCTTGTGGGAGACTAGGGGCCTCTAAGGAATAACGCCCCTTCCTTATTGCACACCCCTTAGAATCATCGTGAGTGGCTATCACAGTTTGTCCTCACGACATCGTGGGTCTTCCCAAAATAGGTAATTGTTAACCTAAATTTAGAGCCACGATGGGAGTGCTAGTAGGTTGTGGAAGGGCTGTTGTCCACACCTCTCCCTCAAGTATCTGGTTGTCCTGCGTGACCCCTCTACTCCACATGTGAGTCTGGTCGGAAAGCTATCGTTAGCCTGCATCCATCAATGAATCATGTCAGTAACAATAATCAATCATCATAACATCTAATCATATGTATATGTGTTGCATCAATAACATTCAAACCCAATAGTCCTCTCCCTAACTCGATCCCGAGTCCAAGGGGTTTCATCGATGCCTCTGCATCCTCAATGTCCAAAGTCCTACACACTCAGGAGTCAATAGCACCTGTCTATGTGAATACCAAAAAATAACATATCTTCGATCCATAATGTCTCATAATCATAATCGAACGGCCGATATTATAATAATTCGGATCACTTGCAAGCAAGTGTCCTCAAGAATAAGTTTTCTCAGTGCGCGCAAGAAAAGGATGTTACATACACCCCCTCTTGGTTTAAACTTCATCCTGAAGTTTCATAGTATATAAATTTTGAAATAAAGTGTATCACAGTATCATAAGTCTATCAATCAAACAAAAATGGAAACTATTGGCGCATATCGTATGTGTCCTCCCAGGTCGCCGAGTGTGGACTATATTTTTCCCACTAGACCTTGACATGATCTATTTTTCGACGTCGTAGATGTCGAATGCGATGGTACAGAATATAGATCGGCTCTATCGTGAGCGCACCCTTATCTGATACCTGCAAGGTACTCAAGTCAAACATGTGTAGGATCACTAACATAATGTCTCAAACAGAGACATGAAAGACATCGTACATACGCCTCAAGGATCAGGGAATGCTATTCAATAGGCCACGACCCTCTCCTTTCCACAATATCGTAGGATCCCACAAATCTAGGATATAGTTTAGCACCCTTTCCAAACTTGATCAAACTCTTATGCAGTTTCTCCCACAAGAATACTCGATCGCCAACATCGTAACTATGGTCGACATGATGCACATCGACATAACTCTTCTACCGATCCCGTGCTTCCTCGATCCTTTGTCTTATTGTTTTCATTGATATTCCATTTATTGGATCACTTCTGGTCCCACTAGGACCCTATCCTCAAGCCAATCCCAACTCAAAGGTGTCTGACACGGTATCGCGTAAAGAAACTTGAAAGGCACCATCTTAATGGTGGTTTGATAACTGTGGTTATAGGCGAATTCTACCAGTCGCAAGAATTCTTCCCAACGCTTCTGTTGGTCCATCACGTACATACACAACATGTCCTCCAATATTTGGTTTGTTTGTTTGGTCTACCTGTCTGTCTCCAGGTGATATGCGGTACTAAAGCTAAGTTGGGTTCCGAAGGCCTCTTGGAAACTAGTCCAAAATCATCCAGTAAACACCAATCCTCGATCGGATATAATCCTCTTAGGCACGCCATGCAACCTCACAATATCACTGATGAAAAATCTAGCTATGTCAGGTTCCTGATACGTCATACACACATAATTAAAATGAACACTCTTCTTCATAGTGTCGACTAAAACAAAATCGATTCATGTCTCATTGTCGTCGGTGGAAATCCAACAATGAAATCCATCGAAATGACCTCCCATTTCGATTCTGAAATAGCATGTGGGTGTAGTAATATCATTGGATGTTTATATTTAGCCTTCACCTGCTGACATTCTAGATATATTCCCATGTAGTTGACTATGTCTGCCTTCATTCCTCTCCAGAAGAATAAGGGTTTAAGGTCTGCCCTCATCTTCTTGACTCCTGGGTGAGCCATGCACACTGCTCTGTGAGCCTCATTTAGGATCAAAATTCTAAACTCATCATTGGGTGGTATGTAAATTCGACCTTTAAAGATCAATGATTTGTCGTTGTCCATAGTAAATCCTTCAAATTTTGGTACGAAAATTGTGTTTTGTTCGATATAATCCTTGACCTCCTTGTACTAGTCATCGTTGCCCTGTAAAGTTAGAATATTTTCACGTAGATTCATATGAAGAGGCAATCATCAAAAATATGCGTGGTCTCCGAATCAACGCACCCGACACTCTGTTCACTATCCCTTTTATGTAATAAATCTCCAAATCATACTCTGTAATCAATTCCAACCAACATCGTTGTCGTGCGTTCAAGTCGCTTTGCCTAAAGATGTGTTGTAGTCCACAATGGTCCGTTTTTAGTTCAATTTCCATCCAATAAGGTAGTGTCTCCAATCTCTCAAGGCATAAACAATGGCTAACAACTCCAATTTGTGTGTCGCATAGTTTTCCTCATCCCTTCTCAACTTTCTCGAGATGTAAGCAATCACTCAACCGTCTTGCATCAAGATTCCTCCTAAGCCCTCTTTGGATGCGTCAGTGCATACCAAGAATTCCACATCCATGTCAAGGACCTTTAGTATCGATGTTGTTTTCAACAACTCCTTGAGCCTCCGAAATGCTTCCGCTCATTCCTCGGTCCAAACAACTTCTTGTTCTTCTTCTTCCGCAATCGGATTTGCTATCTTTGAGAAACCCTCAACGAACCATTGATAGTATCCCGCTAAACCCATGAAGCCATGCACTTCTGGGACATTTGTCAGCGTAGGCCATTCCATAAGAGCCTTGACCCTTGCTAGATTCATGGCGATACCTTCACCAGATATGACATGCAGTAAGTACTGAATCTTCGATTGATAAAATGAGCATTTAGATAATTTCTCATACAATTTGTTCTCTCGAGACATTGTAATACCAAGCGCAAGTGATCATCATGCTCATCCCACGTCCGAGAGTAAATCAAAATACCATTGATGAATACTTGGACGACTTTTCCAAGTATTCATGGAACACCCTGTTCATCAAACTCATAATTTGTCAGTCCAAAAGTTAAAAAAGTAAACTCATATTGTCCTAACCTTGTCTTAAAGGCAGTATTAGGGAGGTCATCCTCCTTGATCTATAACTAGTGATACCCTAATCTCAAGTTGATCTTTGAAAATGGTGTCGCTCCTTTCATCTGACTGAACAAATCCTCAATCCTTGGAAACGGGTACTGATTCTTGATCGTTTCTTTGTTCAATTGATGATATTCAATGCAGATTCTCCACGACCCATCCTTATTTCATATGAAGATAACCGGTGCACCCCACGGTGACATACTTGTATGTATAAGTCCCAGGTCCAAAAACTCCTTCAGTTGCATTCTCAACTTCTGTAACTCCAGGGTCGACATTCGATAAGGCGCTCTTGCTATTGATTCAGTCCCCGGTTTTAGGTTGATGGTCAATTCCAATTCCCCCTCTGGAGGCATTCCAGGTAACTCCTCAAGGAAGACGTCCTCAAACTCTCTCACCACTGAAAGGTGTTCTAGACCTTCCACTACTCCCTTCTCATTCAACGCAAGGATCGCATAAATCATACATCCTGTGTGCATGCTCTTTCGTAGCTACAAGGAAGAGATGAACCTCAGGGAAACTCCCTGGTTCTAACCTACAATCACGCATCTCTGGCCCTCATCATCGACCAAGCTCAACTGTTTCATTTTACATTTGAGTATCGCCTCACATGATTCCAACCAGTCTATACCGATCACGACATCATAAGATCCTAAGATCGAGACATACAGGTTGGCCCTGTGACAAAATCTCCCAGGTTAAGGCTACAACCCGTAACCTTCCCATGAACCTTTTGTTTGGCTCCAGAATCCATTTCTACAAATCTAAACTCATCCTATTTGACTGTCTTAACCTTAATTCTTTTTAGCACCGTACCAGAATAAAACTTTTTGTAGCACCAGGATCTATCAAAATACTAAGGTTTTGGTCAGTGATGGTATCTGATGTCTCGAGCATAGTCGACTGGTGATTTTCCTGGTGGTTACTCACCACTGCATGAATCCGATGGGCCTTGCCAAAAACTCCCACGGTAGTGGGTCTAGCTGATCTAGATGCTCCATTCCTCTCCACTAGGAAGTCATGCTGGTAATGTGGCTCACCACATTCCAACACAATTTCTTTGGTCCAGTATTCCTAGTACCCGAAGTAGAAGTTGGATCCTAACACTGAGGCCAACACAAACTTGTTTCCCTTAAGTTTCTCGGTAAAAGGTGCAGATCATACCGAAGCAGCTCCAAAATCATGCCTCATACTGGGGCACTATAGTGCACCTTTTCTGCTACTAAGGTTTAATCACTCTTAAAATAAGACTATAACACCACTTTGTACATAACTCATACAGATGTTATTTAACCCACATGCATTTAAACAATAAACACATTCAACACAGAGTATTCATATGAATTACTGCCATAATTAGCAAGAAATTAGCTTTTTATATTAATTCATATACACAGCGGAAAACATGATACATAAGCAGCACAGTCATGCAAAACATGATTAAATCATAATTAGATACTTATCTTTATCAATGGTAGATTCCACCAACCAAGTGCAGGCCTTCCACGAACCTCCCAGCCTTATACCACACTGCTCATCAGCTCAGCAGTGGGTCACCCCCGAGCTAGGACTAAGCTCCACCCCAAGACAAGAAATACTAGGCTAGCTGAGGTTACAGAGAAAACAACACATAACCACAAGGAAGGAATTCTCTCCTAGGAACCTCCCACGCTCACTGCCCACAGACCCTCATTCCCCACATGCCTGTTCCACCCCAGGAGAATACACCTTCTCTNCTCCCTTGCCTTGGGTTACAGGAACAGGCCGGACCACAAGTCTTCGGGCTCTGTGGCAGCTACAGGGTTCTTTCCAGGAGTCCTCTCCTTCCTCCGCGCACTCTCTCACCTGGAGAGAGTCACTCACAGGCCAACAATATGTTCTACCAAATTCAATCACCTCTCTCACCTGGAGAGAGCATTGTACCACTGGCCAACAAGACCCCACAGAGTCCAGCACTGCGTGGTCACAACAACCCACGGGGAAAACAGACATGGGCTTTCCAACAGGTTCAACAATGGCAGGTCACTTCTTATTTCCCAATCTGCCAACACAAGATAGACTCATGCTCTAGTTTTTAGGAATGCGTGACAAACAATTCATGTAGGTGTCAACACAGGTTCGAACTATTCAGACAGGGGATGTACCGGCTATCCCAGAACAAACACAGATACACGCCTTTTCGGTTCAGAGGATGCACGAGGGTTTCTCTGCAGGAGTCATACCAATTCCCTTCTGGCAGTTCGAGGGTCGAATGGAGGAGAAGGAGGAGGAGGAACCTTTCTCACAGCTCACCCTAGCCATTTATTCGCATTCGTCAGGGTTGACACTTGTCACCCATGGAACTGCATGAGTTCCACCATCACGCATCACCCTTGTGCGTCCTCCCTTGCCAAAACTTAGAATAAAACACAAAATGCACATGTCTTTTTGGAATAATATTAAAATATTATTCCCAGACTTAATCCCCCTAGGCTTAGCCCCCAGGCTCAACACTTATCCCCTTTCCCACCTTCCAGACCCTAATTCCTTTCCCACTCTGTGGATGCTTAGTCCCTCTTCACTCATTCATCGTGGTCGGTCTGCACCTGGCGGTGTTTATATTTTATTAAATGTTCTGCATACATACAAGTACAACAGCAGGCTCCTAGCCTTCAACACTTAGGCTCCCTGGCCTAACAAACACATAAGTCTCCATCTTATAATAACTTGGCTCACCAGCCTATAAAACATAATCACAATTCCTTTCAGAACTTGGTTTATAGCGGGGCTCAGCCTTGGGGACACTACAAGCACCATATGGTGGACCTGTCGCAAGGTGTTAAACTCGTTGAGCTGACACTCAACTCATTCATTAGAAATACACCTTTCCTAGAACTGTTCCTCGAACAATTCCCATGAAATGTCTTCGACGACCATGTTCAATTGCGGCAGGAGCATCTTCCATCATAGAAGAGCACTCCCCTTTAGTTTAAAGATCGTCATGTGGAACTTCACGTTTGGGGTATAGTCACGAAGTGAAAGCACCTCTCCATATTCTCCAACCATATCTTGGTGGTTGCACCATCCGGGGCATTGAAGAACTCGAGAAAATTGACCTTCTCGAGTTTGTGGTGAATACTAATGGTACTGGCTGGGAGATTGTGTACCCTCAGGGGTACATGATCCCTTCCCTCATCTTAGCACAGATGGTGAATCAAGGCCTCTGGAAATATCTGGAGGGACCTTGTCAGACCATCCTCATCCCTTACAACAATCGAATCTATCCCAAGGACTTGTTATTCCCCATGGGGGTTAGACTCTGAGGATGCAGGCACCTCTGGAGGCATTGCACCTTCTTCCATGAAACCACGCTAGGAACCTCTGTGGCGTGCTCTAATCGAGATCACTACATGGACATGTTAAAGTTTTTAATTAGCGCTAGGTTAATACTTAAGGGTTTACTGTAGTGGAAATCCTGACAATCCACAGTTGTAGGGTTGAACCCACTATGATACCATATGTAACAACCCCATCTGTTATGACTACATGCGACGTAGGAAGTGCGATTTTTTGTTTTCTATTTTAAATAGGAAGGAAAATGATGACAACAATTAATCAACAAAACGAGACGATGAACACAACTTACACATTCAGGCAACAGACAACAATGACACAACATACTAGCACATCATGCAACTGTACGAAACATGCGTTAATCAATTGATGGATAAAAACGGCTACCCGCCTGACACAAGCAAGACAACGCCTACCAGTTAAAGGTCAACATCATCAACCCAACACAACAACTTTGATGACCAGTAAATAGATACCTCTACAATGTGCAAAACCAAATGCATTAAGGGAATACAACCAAGTACTATCATCAACTATAATGAACAATACACCCACATCGAGAGGCACAAGACTCTGGCTAGGTTATCATTTGCATTTATTCGTTAGGGCATGCAATGATCCCCTCATCAAGAATCATGTCGTCCCAAGGCGATAGGAGTGACAGTAACCAAGTGCAACACAACCTATCTAGACCAATAACCCAAGAAAATCCAATGTGCTAGGATACCTAAATAACTGAGAATACAAAAAGACTATACCCGAACACCCAAATGACAAGTCAACAAGACGTAAGGGAAATATGACTACTAAATAATCACACATCACATTAAATTCCTGGCGCAAAAAATTCTAAGGCAGACATACATCAATTAAGGGACACGATTGGCCATCTATAAGTTAATCCCTTTTGGGTATCAATAATGAAATCGCCAAATAACATTAATAGCATTGTCCGTTAATGTTTGTTTTCAACAATCCACATTTATGCCTATCAAGAGATCTATGTCTAACATTGGTAACGCGGTCTAACTATAAAATCTCTATCTATTAAATGCATTATATCGCTAAGTACAAATATTATGTTGCTGTCATTTAAATATATGAAATTTCAAAGTGTAAATATATGATATATTGTTGAGTTAAACAACACCAAGGATCTATAACTAAGGAACAATAACATCCATAACCGGAATAGGCTATCCAACCAACAAGCTATCTAACCAATGCTTATCTAGAAACAAAAATCGCTGCCTAGCCATATCATTGGGTGAATACATTTAAAAGAAAAATCAAAACTCTTCCAAACATGGATCTCTGCCCAGCACGGTCGTGGTGTGAAAACATTAAGGGAAATCGCTACCCAATAAACGTTTGTCTAGAAACAAATTCGTTGTCTTATATTGCTATTTAAGATTGAAATTATAAATCTATCTTATGAATTTGTTATCTTTTCAAACTGAAACTATATATCAAATATGATTGTTTCACTACAACTGAAACAACAAATTATTCCTATAACAATTATATTGAAACATTTGTAATTGCTATGGGTAAATTTGTGAATGCTGTGATTGGGGTAAAGTATATGAGTTATCAATCAAATATATGTTGTCATTAAGCAATATCGATTTATCACTAATTGTTGTCTTTTACACAACACAAAGTCGTTGTCCTTTAAAAGGAACAGTTGTATATGATGTAGTTGTGTAAATATAAAATATGAACATAAAAGTTGATGTTTACAAAAATCTATTGTCACACATTATATATATTAATTCTTGGTCAGACATTAAATATAAGATCGCTATCACTGAAATCGTCGTAAATATATATATCTCGCATTAGATATAAAGTCACTGTTAATAAGATTAAATTCGCTATCCAAGGAAAACACAGAGAAATCAACAATTTTTCTATACACAACAACCATTCAATGCGGTCACACTCAGCCAAAATTTCGCTGTCAATTATTGTATAAAAATGTAGTCATTCAAAGTTGAAATTTGTTGCCATTCAAAGCATGAATTCATTGTCATTTAATGTAAGAAAAACACAATCATTCAAGGATGAAATTCATTCCCATTCAAGGCATGAATTCACTGTCATTTAATGTAATAAAAATGCAGTCATTCAAGGATGAAATTCGTTGCCATTCAAGGCATGAATTCGCTGTCATTTAATGTAAAAAAAAACTACAGTCATTCAATATTGAATTTCTCTGCCATTCAAAGCATAATTTCGTTGTCATTTAAGGTATAAATCGCTTATTAAAAAATGAAGAGTAATATGTTGAATATAATTGTTGTTTACATGTTGTCTACATTCACATTGCTTATAAAATTGTTGTCTATAATCGCTTATAATTGATGTATATAATTGTTGTCGACATTCACATTGAATATAAAATATGTTGAATATAATCGTTGTCTACTTTCACAATAAAATATTAAATATGTTGAATATAAAATATTTTGAATATAATCGTTGTCTACATTCACATTAAAATTGTTGTATATAATGCTACCATAAAACACCGCTGTCATAAAGAATGGTAATCATTGTCTATAGTAATGGCAAATCGCAGTCAATAGTAAAAGTAAATCGTTGACCTTACAAATGGTAAATTGCAGTCAATATTAAATGGTGAATCATTTTCATACTAAATGGTATTCTTGGCACAATTATAAATGAAATCGTAGAGCAAAATAGCTAGAATCTTGGTGCAAAATCTGAGCAATGTGTCACGAAAAATCAGGGTTGGATGTTGGGTAAAATGCCTAGGAAATTGTGTTGAATGCTGGGTAAATCATGGATCAAAACACATATATTTTTCCCACTCAAAACGTTGGGGTTCAATGATCAACATGAAGATATTATCAAGTTTAAGCAATAAAAAAAAAAAAACAGAGTAATAAATCACCAGAAAACATGGATGTACTCAATCACAAGAAGCGCACAAATGAAGCATTCAGCAAGAATCAATCACACGCAGAGATAATTAAGGAATAGACAATTGGGAAAAATTTATCCTTCACTCATCATCCCTGCCCAAAAAAACAAGGCATTTGAATCTATAGGTCTTTAAACACTGATGTGATGACCGTCAATTTGGCTCCTGGCCGACTGCTTAGGCACAGACTGATGACTAAAGGGATAAGGGATGGAAGATAAAAACACAATATCTTCATAATAATCAATAAAACCCACACATAGAAGTCATGGCAATCAGAAGTTAGGTTCGCCAAGGGAAATCAATTCAGAATACAACAAGCAAAGGGATTACAAATATCGTAGGAAGTTAGGTGCGAGAAAGCACATGGCAATGAAATATTCAACCCAACACAAATAAATAACATGTGTAATTAAATTCATTGCAAGTAACAACTTTAACAACGTACCTTAGCCAAACGTGAAAGCTATGAAGTTGTTGTCCCGCACGTGCTTTGTCCAACTCCTGCTTTCCAACCAATGTGACCTCATTGGTACCTCCTAGCCAATGCTAGGGGTACTCTTCTTCCCCCTGAGCTCCCCGAGCCGTAAAAGGGCCACACACACAATACCAGTGAACAACTAGCACCCAACTCGCGTCGCAAGGTCGAGCTACCACTCATTACCTGAGCTGGGTATCCCAACTCCCACAAGAGAAAGCTCAGTCAAGATAAAAATTCATCAGTGTAACTTTACGCATAAAGATTGGATCCATACTTCTCCTCCTCCATCCTTTTTATAGAGTTTTTAAGTAATTAGTTTCTAAAATTCTCATTAAATTCTTTTTAAATTAATTTTAATTAGGAAAAACCTCCCCCGTACACATGTCACCCGATCCCCTAGTTGCACTAGAAAATTAATTTTATTAATTAATTAATTATTCCTATTTCCCTCACCCACCTAAAAGTATTCCTAAAAATGCTCGTAGGTGTCCCAAAATTCCCTTCCACTTCTTAAATGACTTATGCCTTACTTAATTTTTAGTTGAATTCATAATTAGAAAGTTCCAATGGCAAGATTTCTTACTAAGTTAGACATTCAACTTTTTCTTTACCTTCCCCCCCTTTTTAGGTTTCCCCTTTTTCCTTAAGTTTCCTATTTCTTTTAAGTTTCCCTCTTTTTCCTTTTTAACTAAAAATCAAATTTAGCAAGTGTAGATAAAACAACCAATTACCCTTTTTTGTCTTTAATAAAAAAATTGATTTAGCAAGTGTAGATGAAACAACCATTTACCCTCTTTTCTTTTTAACTAAAATTGAATTAGCAAAAATAGATAAAAATAACCATTTCCTTTTTTAAAAATTAATTCTTTGTGATAATTTGACTTAAATAAATTAATTTGAATTTCTTACCCCCTTCTTGTTACATGTTTATTTATTAATATTTTTTTACCACATTTTCTACTTAGACCTAGGTTTTAATTTCTCTAGGTTGGGCGACAATTTCATTAGGGAAAAATTGTTTTTAATTCTTGCTTATCACATCATTCATTTTAGGGATGACTATGCTTATTTAGTTACAAGTTAAAATCATGACGTTCCCTTCAGGATGCACTAGGTGCTCCAAGGGTGCCACTCGACTCTTTTCGTTTTCCTTGTGTGACGTTCCCTTAAGGGCGCACTACGTGCTCCAAGGATGCCACTTGCCTCTTTCTGTTTTCCCTACGTGACATGCCCTTCAGGATGAACTACATGCTCCAAGGGTTCCACTCGCCTGTTTTTGTTTTCCTTGCACGACGTGCCCTTTAGGACGCACTACGTGATCCAAGGGTGCCACACACCTCTTGACTGACTTGGTAGACATTAAAAACCCCTGGAGTCAATACTCTGCTAGGTGATATTGTGGGAGACTAAGGGCCTCTAAGGAATACGGCCCCTGCCTTATTGCGCACCCCTTAGAATCATCTTGAGCAACTATGACAATCTACCCTCATGACATCATGGGTCTTGTCGAACTAGGTAATCGTTAACCTATAGTTCGAGTCATGGTGAGAGTGCTAGTAGGTTGTGGCAGGGATGTTTTCCACACCTCTCTCTCAAGTCTCTGGTTTTCCTGCATGAACCCTATACTCCACATGTGAGTTTGGTCGGAAAGCTATTGTCATCCTGCATCCATTAATGAATCATGTCAGCAACAATAATCAATCATCATAACATATAATCACATGTATATGTGTCACTTCAATAACATTCAAACCCAAAAGTCGTCTCCCTGACTCGATCCAGATTCCAAGGGGTTTCATTGATGCCTCTACATCCTCAATGTCCAAAGTCTTGCACACTCAGGAGAACCCAGTCAATATCACTTGTCTATGTGAATATAACAAAATAACGTATCGTCAATCCATAATGTCTCATAATCATAATCGAATGACCGATAGTATAATAATTCAGATCACTTGCAAGAAAGTGTCCTCAAGGATATGTTCGCTTAGTGCATGCAAGAGTGGGATGTTACAAGAGGATCTAGAGACTGTGAACCCCATATTAAAAATTTCTTGACATTACACAGACATAATTTTATGAGAGATTCAGGACAATACATAGTGCACTTTACTTGGTCCAAAGATATTTTCATAAATACAAGCCTTGGTTTTTTCGAATAAACACAATTTGTAACACATGTTGTTGTATATATCACATTGAGTATGATTATTATTATGACACACACACACATATTTCATGTTTTTCATAACACCCTTTTGCAGGAATGCTCAGTTATATTGTTTCCCTATTCATATAGTTACTTTATTCACAACATATTGTGTACAAGGCTAGAGGGTTTTACATTTTATAAAAAATAATGCTTCGATGGGACATCCCCCAGGTGTGGTGGAATGACATTACTGAGAAAGTTCATCCATGTAAGCAATGATTATGAATTTGGGAGAAAAGTGATGAGTATGAATTAGGGAGAAATGAGGTTACCTTGAAAAACTTTAAATATGTCACATATGATATTGATGGAGGACAGGAAAGAAAAAAAATACAATTGGTTATTTCCCAAGTATGGGTTTGTGACTTCATGAAGGATTTTTTTGAAAATACACAACATTATGTTCAACATCTCCATGTGGTTCGATGTCAACATGAACATTTTATAATATGAATAGTGTAAGGTAGCTAGAGAGGTAGTGGGGGGCCCCAGAGGACCCATAGTGATAATAGTGGAAGTCATTCAATGTAAGGTGGACTAGGTCCACTATTTTATTAAATAAGACCCACTATGGTAGTTAGATATAATAAATGAGTAATTAGATATAATAAATGTAAGAGGACTTCTTAGAAGGTTCTACTTCTAGAAGATTCCTCCTCTAGAATGTTCTTAGGTGATGGTAGCACTATATAAAGGGGTTCAACCAATGTAATGAGACATGAAGAGAAGTATTGTATTTCGAGATGAATATCAATAGGAGGATGCCCCTTCGAAGAGGCAAGTGAACAGGAGAGGATCCCTTCCATAACATGATCCATTGTATGGTGTTTCCCTACCTGAAGGGATCCTCTCCTGTTCACTTGCCTCTTCGAGGGGCCAAGTGAACAGGAGAGGATCCCTTCCATAACAGGATCCATTGTATGGTGTTTCCCTACCCTAAAGATTTGATATAATAAAGTTGTGATTTTCTATATTATTATTCTATATCTGTTGTGGTTGTTTTGTAATCAGTATTGGGTTCTTAACAAGTGGTATCAGAGCACTTTCCTTGGATAGATATTGTGGGCAAATATTTTTTATTTTTGCAGATTTTTTTTCGGAGAAGAAAAAAGAGGGCCGCGACATTATTGAAGTTTTCAGTATATTTTTATGCAAATTTTGTAGAAAAGGGTTGTATATATGAGTTCCTCTCAGGAAAATACCCAAGTTGAAAAAACAAATCTTCTGAAACGGAGTCTGGGAAGTCAAGATATTGAAGTTTTAAAATCTGCAAATTTTCAGGGTTTTTTTTCGGCGAACGACAACGCATTTTTTTTTCGGGTTTATAAGAAGTTGGAGGTTGAATTTTCCCAAGAAAGTTATATATCTGAGTTCCTCTCACAATTTCACCCAATTTCAAAAAAAAAATCAGCCGAAACGGAGTCCGGGAAGTGAAGTTATGAACATTTTCACTTCAGCAGTTTTTTAGGGTTTTTCCAGAAAAAACCGCGATTTTATGTCAAAACTTATGGGGTCTATTTTTTGGGTTTTTTCGTCATAGCTGCAGGACCGAAGACTTCATAGGGTGCTTATATGGGTATTTCCTCTCAAACCTTGAAATAAATTCTTGAATCATTCAAAGCCCAATTGTTTCACACATTGGATGACAGATTGGATGCATT
>JASDQU010589121.1:33627-44693 GCA_032191745.1 Picea mariana | reverse complement strand
TGTTCTTTGTTGGCAATGCTCCTACATCATTTATTTATTAATAATTTTTTACCACATGTTCTAATTATACCTAGTTTTTAATTTCTCTAGGATGGGCGACAATTTCATTAGGGAAAAATTGTTTTTAATTCTTACTTATCACATCATTCATTTTAGGGCCAACTAGGTTTATTCACTTACCAGTTAAAATCGCGATGTGCTCTTCAGAACATACTAGGTCCTCCAAGGGTGCCACTCGCCTCTTTCCGCTTTCCTTTCATGACATGCCCTTCAAGATGAAATACATGATCCAAGGGTGCCACTTGCCTCTTTCCATTTTCCTTTTCCGACGTGCCCTTCAGGATGCACTATGTGATCTAATGGTTCTACTCGCCTCTTTTTGTTTTCCTTGCACGACGTGCCTTTCAGGACACACTACGTGCTCCAAGGGTGCCACTAACGTCTTGACTTACTTGGTAGACATCAAAAACCCCTGGAGTCAATACTCTTCCAGGTGATCTTGTGGGAGACTATGGGCCTCTAAGGAATAAGGCCCCTGCCTTATTGCGTGCCCCTTAGAATCATCGAGAGCGATTGTCGCAGTCTATCCTCACGACATCGTGGGTTTTCTCAAACTAGGTAATTGTTAACCTAAATTTAGAGCCACGACGATAGTGCTAGTAGGTTGTGGCAGGGATGCTGTCCACACCTCTCCCTCAAGTCTCTGGTTGTCCTGCATGACCCCTCTACTCCACATGTGAGTTTGGTTGACAAGATATCGTCAGCCTGCATCCATGAATGAATAATGTCAGCAACAATAATCAATCATCATAACATCTAATCATATGTATATGTGTCACATCAATAACATTCAAAACCAATAGTCCTCTCCCTGATTTGATCTCGAGTCCAAGGGGTTTCATCGATGCCTCTGCATCCTCAATGTCCAAAGTCTTGCACTCTCAGGAGAACCCAGTCAATAACACTTGTCTATGTGAGTACAAAAAAATAACATATCGTCGATCCATAATGTCTCATAATCATAATCGAATGAACGATATTATAATAATCCAGATCACTTGCAAGAAAGTGTCCTCAAGAATAAGTTTGCTCAGTGCGCGCAAGAGTAGGATGTTACATACACCCCCTCTTGGTTTAAACTTCGTCCCGAAGTTTCATAGTATATAAATGTTGAAATAAAGTGTATCACAGTATCATAAGTCTATCATTCAAACAAAAATGGAAACTGTTGGTGCATATCATATGCGTCCTCCCAGGTTGCCGAGTGTGGACTATAGTTGTCCCACTGGACCTTGACCTGATCTATTATTCGACGTCATAGATGTCGAATGTGATGGTCCAGAATATGGATCAGCTCTACCGTGAGTGCAACCTGATCTGATACCTGCAAGGTAATCAAGTAAACATGTGTAGGATCACTAACATAATGTCTCAAACAGAGACGTGAAAGACATCATGCATATGCCTCAAGGATCAGGCAAGGCTAGTCAATAGGCCACGACCCTCTCCTTTCCACAATATCGCAGGATCCCACAAACCTAAGAGATAGTTTAGCACCCTTTCCAAAATTGATCGAACTCTTATGCGGTTTCTCCCACAAGAATACTCGATCGCCAACATCGTAACTATGGTCGACACAATGCGCATTGACATAACTCTTCTACAAATACCATGCTTCCTCGATCCTTTGTCTTATTTTTTTCATTGATATTACATTTCTTGGATCACTTTTGGTCCCACCAGGACCCTATCCTCAAGCTAATCCCAACTCAAAGGCGTCTGACACGATCACTCGTAAAGAAACTTGAAAGGTGCCATCTTAATGGTGGTTTGATAACTGTGGTTATATGCGAATTCTACCAGTCGCAAGAATTCTTCCCAATGCTTCTGTTGGTCCATCACATACATACACAACATGTCCTCCAAGATTTGGTTTGTTTGTTTGGTCTACCCATCTGTCTCCAGGTGATATGCGGTACTAAATTTAAGTTGGGTTCCCAAGGCCTCTTGGAAACTAGTCCAAAATCATCCAGTAAACACCAATCCTTGATTGGATATGATCCTCTTAGGAACGCCATGCAGACTCACAATATCGCTGATGAAAACTCTAGGTATGTCAGGTTCATGATACGTAGTACACACAGGAATAAAATGAACACTCTTCTTCATAGTGTCGACTACCACAAAATCGATTTGTGTCTCATTGCCGTCGGTGGCAATCCAACAATGAAATCCATAGAAATGACCTCCCATTTCGATTTCGAAATAGCATGTGGGTGTAGTAATCTTGTTGGACGTCTATATTCAGCCTTCACCTGCTGACATTCTAGATATATTCCCACGTAGTTGACTATGTCTGCCTTCATTCCTCTCCAGAAGAATAAGGGTTTAAGGTCTGCCCTCATCTTCTTGACTCCTGGGTGAGCCATGCACACTACTCTGTGAGCCTCGTTTAGGATCAAAATTCTCAACTCATCGTTGAGTGGTATGTAAATTTGACCTTTAAATATCAATGATTTGTCGTTGTCCATAGTAAATCCTTCAAATTTTGGTACCAAAATTGTGTTTTGTCCGATATAATCCTTGACCTCCTTGTACCAGTCATCATCGCGCTGTAAAGTTAGAATATTTTTACGTAGATTCGTCTGAAGAGGAAATCATCGAAAAGATGCGTGGTCTCCAAATCAACGCACCCACCACTCTGTTCACTATCCCTTTTATGTAAATCTCAAAATCATACTCTGTAATCGATTCCGACCAACGTCATTGTCGTGTGTTCAAGTCGCTTTGCCTAAATATGTGTTGTAGTCCACAGTGGTCCGTTTTTAGTTCAATTTCCATCCAATAAGGTAGTCTCTCCAATATCTCAAGGCAAAAACAATGGCTAACAATTCCAATTCATGCGTCGCATAGTTTTCCTCGTGTGTTCTCAACTTTCTCGAGATGTAAGCGATCACTCAACCATTTTGCATCAAGATTCCTCCTAAGACTTCTTTGGATGTGTCAGTGCATACCAAGAATTCCACGTCCATGTCAAGGACCTTTAGTATTGACGGTGTTGTCAACATCTCCTTGAGCCTTCGAAATTCTTCCGCGCATTCCTCAGTCCAAACAACTTCTTGTTCTTCTTCTACAATTCCGTAATTGGATTTGCTATCTTTGAGAGACCCTCGACGAACCATCGATAGTATCCTGCTAAACCCATGAAGCTACACACTTCTAGGACATTTGTCAACGTAGGCCATTCTATAAGAGCCTTGACCCTTGTTGGATTCATTACGATACCTTTGCCAGATATGACATGCCCTAAGTAGTGAATCTTCGATTGATAAAATGAGCATTTAGATAATTTCCCATACAATTTGTTCTCTCAAGACACTATAATACCAAGTGCCAGTGATCATCATGCTCATCCCACGCCCAAGAGCAAATCAAAATATCATTGATGAATACTTGAACGAACTTGCCCAAGTATTCGCGGAACACCCCATTCATCAAACTCATATATACCCCAGGGGAATTTATCAGTCCAAAAGTTGAAAAAGTAAACTTGTAATGTCCTAACCTTGTCTTAAAGGCAGTATTAGGGAGGTCATCCTCCTTGATCCATAACTAGTGATACCCTGATCTCAAGTTGATCTTTGAAAATGGCGTCGCTCCTTTCATCTGATTGAACAGATCCTCAATCCTTGGAAACGGATATTGATTCTTGATCGCTGCTTTGTTCAATTGATGATAGTCAATGTAGAGTCTCCATGACCCATCCTTATTCTGTATGAAGATAACCGATGCACCCCATGGTGACACACTTGGATGTATAAGTCCTAGGTCCAACAACTCCTTCAGTTGCATTCTCAACTTCTGTAACTCCAGGGTCGACATTCGATAAGGCATTCTTGCTATCGATTCAGTCCTCGGTTTTAGGTTGATGTTCAATTCCAATTCCCCCTCTAGAGGCATTCCATGTAACTCCTCAGGGAAGACGTCCTCAAACTCTCTCACCACCGAAAGGTGTTCTAGACCTTCCGCTACTCCCTTCTTGTTTAACGCAAGGATCACATAAATCATACATCCCTTGTGCATGCTCTTCCATAGATGCAAGGAAGAGATAAACCTCAGGTAAACTCCCTGGTTCTGACCTACAATCATGCATATTTTTCCCTCATCATCGACCAAGCTCAACCATTTCGTTTTACAGTTGAGTATCGCCTCACATGATTCCAACCAGTCCATACCAATCACGATGTCATAAGATCCTAAGATCATGACGTAGAGGTTGGCCCTATGAAAAACTCTCCCAGGTTAAGACTACAACTCATAACCTTCCCATGAACCTTTTGTTTGGCTCCAGAAGCCATTTCTACAAATCTAAACTCATCCTATTCGACTGCCTTAACCTTAATTCTTTTTAGCACCGTACCAGAATAAAACTTTAGGTAGCACCATGATCTATCAAAATACGAAGGGTTTGGTCACTGATGGTATATGATGTCTCGAGCATAGTTGATTGGTGCTTTGCCTGGTGGTTACTCACCGTTGCATGAATCCGATGGGCCTTGCCCAAAAATCCCACGGTAGTGGGTCTGGCTGATCTAGATGCTCCGGTCCTCTCCACTAGCAAGTTATGTTGGTAATGTGCCTCACCACATTCCAACACAATTTCTTTGGTCCAGTATTCCTAGTACCCAAAGTAGAAGTTGGATCCTAACACTGAGGCCAACACAAACTTGTTTCCCTTAAGTTTCTCGGTAAAAGGTGTGGAACATACCGAAGAAGCTCCAAAAATGGGCCTTGTACTGGGGCACCATACAATGGACCTATCACAAGGTGTTAAACTCGTTGAGCTGACGCTCAACTAATTCCTCAGAAATACACCTCTCCTAGAACTGTTCCTCGAATAGTTCCCATGAAACTTCTTCAACGACCATGTTCAATTGCGGCAGGAGCATCTTCCATCATAGAAGAGAACTCCCCTTCAGTTTAAAGACCATCATGTGGACCTTCATGTTGGGGGTATAGTCGCGAAGTGAAAGCACCTGTCCATATGCTCCAACCATGCCTTAGTGGTTGCACCGTCTGAGGCACCCAAGAACTTGAGAAAATTGACCTTCTCAAGTTCGTGGTGAATACTAATGGTACTGGCTGGGCGCATTGTGTACCCTCAGGGGTACAGGTGCCCTGCCCTCATCTTAGCATAGATGGTGAATCAAGGCCTTTAGAAATATTTGGAAGGACCTTGTCAGACCATCCTCATCCCTTACAACAATCAAATCTAGCCCAAGGAGTTGCTCTTTCCCTTGGGGGTTAGACTTTGAGGATGCAGGCACCTCTGGAGGCGTTGCACCTTCTTCCACGAAACCATGCCATGAACCTTTGTGGTGTGCTCTAATCGAGATCACTACATGGACACGTTAAAGTTTTTAATTAGTGCTAGGTTAATACTTAAGGTTTTACTACAGTGGAAATCCCGATGATCCACAGTCATAGGGTTGAACCCCCTCTGATACCATATGTAACAACCCCATCTGTTACGACTACATGTGACGTAGGAAGTGCAATTTTTTGTTTTTAGCTTTAAATAGGAAGGAAAATGATGACAAAAATTAATCAACACAACGAGATGACGAACACAACTTATGCATTCAAGCAACAGACAACAATGACACAACATACTAGCACATCATGCAACTGGACGAAATATGTGATAATCAATTGACGGATAAATATGGCTACCTGCCCGACACAAGCAAGACAACGCCTACCAGCTAAAGGTCAACATCATCAACCTGACACAACGACTTTGATGACCAGTAAATAGATACCTCTACAATGTGAAAATACGCCCACATCGGGAAGCACAAGACTCTGGCCAGGTTATCATTTGCATTTATCTATCAGGGCATGCAATGATCCCCTCATCAAGAATCATGTCGTCCCAAGGCGATAGGAGCGACAGTAACCAAGCGCAACACAACCTCTCTAGACCAATAACCCAAGAAAATCCAACGTGCTAGGATACCTAAATAACTGAGAATACAAGAAGACTATACCCAAACACCCAAATGACAAGTCAACAAGACGCAAGGGAAATCTGACTACTAAAGAATCACACATCACATTAAATTCCTGGCTCAAAAAAATCAAGGCAGACATACATCAATTAAGGGACACGATTGGCCATCTATGAGTTAATCCCTTTTGGGTATCAATAATGAAATCGCTAAATAACATTAATATCATTGTCCATTAATGTTTGTTTTCAACAATCCACATTTATGCCTATCAAGAGATCTATGTCTAACATTGGTAACATGGTCTAACTGTAAAATCTCTATCTATTAAATGCATTATATCGCTAAGTACAAATATTATGATTCTATCATTTAAATATATGAAATTGTAGAGTGTAAATATATGATATATTGTTGAGTTAAACAACACCAAGGATCTATAACTAAGGAACAATAACATCCATAACCAGAATAGGCTATCCATCCAACAAGCTATCTAACCAATTATTATCTAGAAACAAAAATCGTTTCCTAGCCATATCATTGAGTGAATACATTTAAAAGCAAAATCAAAACTCTTCCAAACATGGATCTCTACCCAACAAGGTCGTGGTGTGAAAAAATTAAGGAAATCGCTACCCAATAAACGTCTGTCTAGAAACAAATTTGTTGTCTTATATCACTATTTAAGACTGGAATTATAAATCTATCTTATGAATTCGTTATCTTTTCAAACTGAAACTATATATCGAATATGATTGTTTCACTGCAACTAAAACAACAAATTATTCCTATAATAATTATATCGAAACATTTGTAATTGCTATGGGTAAATTTGTGAATGTTGTGATTGGGGTAAATGATGTGAGTTATCAATCAAATATATGTTTTCATTAAGCAATATTGATTTATCACTAATCATTGTCTTTTACACGACACAAAGTCGTTGTCCTTTAAAAGGAACAATTGTATATGATGTAGCGGTGTAAATATAAAATATGAACATAAAAGTTGATGTTTGCAAAAATCTATTGTCACACATTATATATATTAATTCTTGGTCATAAATTAAATATAAGATCTTTATCACTGAAATCGTTGTAAATATATATGTCTTGCATTAGATATAAAATCACTGTTAATAAGATCAAATTTTCTATCCAAGGAAAACACAGAGAAATCAACAATTTTTCTATACACAACAACCATTCAACATGGTCACACTCAGCCGAAATTTCATTGTCAATTATTATATAAAAATGTAGTCATTCAAAGTTGAAATTTGTTTCCATTCAAGCATGAATTTGTTGTCATTTAATGTAAGAAAAACGCAGTCATTCAAGGATGAAATTCATTCCCATTCAAGGCATCAATTCATTGTCATTTAATGTAATAAAAATTTAGTCATTCAAGGATGAAATTCGCTGCCATTCAAGGCATGAATTCACTGTCATTTAATGTAAAAAAAAACCGCAGTCATTCAAGGTTGAATTTCGCTGCCATTCAAAGCGTAATTTCATTTTCATTTAAGGTATAAATCGCTTATTAAAAAACAGAGAGTAATATGATGAATATAATTGTTGTTTACATGTTGTCTACATTCACATTGCTTATAAAATTGTTGTCTATAATCGCTTATAATTGATGTATATAATTGTTGTCAACATTCACATTGAATATAAAATATGTTGAATATAGTCACTGTCTACTTTCACAATAAAATATTAAATATGTTGAATATAAAATATTTTGAATACAATCGTTGTCTACATTCACATTAAAATTGTTGTATATAATGCTACCATAAAACACTGTTGTCATAAAGAATGGTAATCATTGTCTATAGTAATGGAAAATCACAGTCAATAGTAAAAGTAAATCATTGACTATAAAATGGTAAATTGCAGCCAAAGTAAATGGTAACCACTGACCTTACAAATGGTAAAACACAGTCAATATTAAATGGTAAATCGTTTTCATACTAAATGGTATTCTTGGCACAATTATAAATGAAATCGCAGAGAAAAATCGCCAGAATCTTGGTGCAAAATCTAAGCAATGTGTCACAAAAAATCGGGGTTGGATGTTGGGTAAAATGCTTAGGAAATTGTGTTGAATGCTGGGTAAATCATGGATCAAAACACATATATTTTTCCCACTCAAACATTGGGGTTCAATGATCAACATGTATATATTATCAATTTTAAGAAATAAAAAAAAAACATAGATTAATAAATGACCAAAAAACGCGGATGTACTCAATCACAAGAAGTGCACAAATGAAGCATTTGGAAAGAATCAATCAAACACAGAGATAATTAAGGAATAGAAAATTGGGAAAAATTTATCCTTCACTCATCATCCTTGCACATAAAAGTAGGGCATTTGAATCTATAGGTCTTTAAACACCAAAGTGACGACCGTCAATTCAGCTCCTGGCTGACTGCTCAAGCACAGATTGATGACTAAAGGGATAAGGGACGGAAGATAAAAACACAATCTCTTCGTAATAATCAATAAAACCCACACAGAGAAGTCATGGCAATCATAAGTTGGGTTCGCCAAGGGAAATCAATTCAGAATACAACAAGCAAAGGGATTACAAATACCATAGGGATTCAAGTGGAAGAAGGCACATGGCAATGAAATATTCAACCCAACACAAATAAATAACATGTGTAATTAAATTCATTGCAAGTAACAACTTTAACAACGTACTTTAGCCAAATGTGAAATCTCTGAAGTTGTTGTCCCGCACGCGCTTTGTCCAGATCCCACTTTCCAACCGATGTGACCTCACTAGTACCTCCCAGCTAATGCTAGGGGTACTCTTCTTCACCCTGAGCCCCCCGAGCCGCAAAGGGGCCACACACACAATACCAGAGAACAACTAGCACCCAACTCGCCTCGCAAGGTCGAGCTACCACTCGTTACCCGAGATGGGTATCCCAACTCCCACAAGAGAAAGCTCAGTCAAGATAAAAATCCATCAGTGTAACTTTACGCATAAATATTGGATCCATACTCCTCCTCCTCCATCGTTTTTATAGAGTTTTTAAGTAATTAGTTTCCGAAATTCTCATTAATTTTTTTTCTAATTAATTTTAATTAGGAAAAACCTCCCCCATACACATGTCGTCCGATCCCCTAGTTGCACTAGAAAATTAATTTTATTAATTAATTAATTATTTCTATTTCCCTCACCCACCTAAAATCATTCCTAAAAATGCTCTTAGGTGTCCCAAAATTCCCTTACACTTCTTAAATGACTTACACCTTACTTAATTTCTAGTTGAGTTCATAATTAGAAAGTTCCAATGGAAAGATTCCTTACTAAGTTAGACATTCAACTTTTTCTTTACCTTCCCCCCCTTTTTAGGTTTCCCCTTTTTCCTTAAGTTTCCCTCTTTTTCCTTTTTAACTAAAAATCAAATTTAGCAAGTGTAGATAAAACAACCAATTACCCTTTTTCGTCTTTAATTAAAAATTTGATTTAGCAAGTGTAGATGAAACAACCATTTACCCTCTTTTCTTTTTAACTAAAATTGAATTAGCAAAAATAGATAAAAACAACCATTTCCCCTTTTAAAAATTTAATTCTTTATGATAATTTGACTTAAATAAATTAATTTGAATTTTTTACCCCCTTCTTGTTACATGTTTATTTATTAATAATTTTTTACCACATTTTCTACTTAGACCTAGGTTTTAATTTCTCTAGGCTGAGCGACAATTTCATTAGGGAAAAATTGTTTTTAATTCTTATTTATCACATCATTCATTTTAGGGTCGTCTATGCTTATTTACTTACGAGTTAAAATTGCAACGTGCTCTTCAGGATGCACTAGGTGCTCCAAGGGTGCCACTCGCCTCTTTCCATTTTCCTTGCGCGATGTTCCCTTAAGGATGCACTACGTGCTCCAAGGATGTCACTCGCCTCTTTCTATTTTCCTTGCATGACGTGCCCTTCAGGATGAACTACATGCTCCAAGGGTCCCACTCACCTATTTTTGTTTTCCTTGCACGACGTGCCCTTCAGGACGCACTATGTGCTCCAAGGGTGCCACTGGCCTTTTGACTAACTTGGTAGACATAAAAAAACCCTGGAGTCAATACTCCGCCAAGTGATATTGTGGGAGACTAAGGGACTCTAAGGAATAAGGCCCCTACCTTATTGCGCACCCCTTAGAATCATCTTGAGCAACTATCATAGTTTGCCCTCATGACATCATGGGTCTTGTCGAACTAGGTAATCATTAACCTACAGTTTGATCCATGGTGAGAGTGCTAGTAGGTTGTGGCAAGGCTATTGTCCACAACTCTCCCTCAAGTCTCTGGTTGACCTGCATGACCCCTATACTCCACATGTGAGTTTGGTCGGCAAGCTATAGTCAGACTGCATCCATCAATGAATCATGTCAGCAACAATAATCAATCATCATAACATTTAATCATATGTATATGTGTCACATCAATAACATTCAAACCCAACAGTCCTCTCCCTGACTTGATCCAGAGTCCAAGGGGTTTCATTGATGCCTCTACATCCTCAATGTCCAAAGTCTTTCACACTCAGGAGAACCCAGTCAATATCACTTGTCTATGTGAATATAACAAAATAACATATCGCCAATCCATAATGTCTCATAATCATAATCAAACGACCGATAGTATAATAATCTGGATCACTTGCAAGAAAGTGTCCTCAAGGATATGTTCGCTCAGTGCGTGCAAGAGTGGGATGTTACAAGAAGATCTAGAGACCATGAACCCCATATTAAAAATTTTCTTGACATTACACAGACATAATTTTGTGAGATATTCAGGACAATACATAGTGCACTTAACTTGGTCCAAAGATATTTTCATAAATGCAAGCCTTGGTTTGTTTGAATAAACACAATTTGTAACACATGTTGTTGTATCTAACACATTGAGTATGATTATTATTATGACACACACACACACACACACACATATTTCATGTTTTTTATAACACCCTTTTGTAGGAATGCTCAGTTATATTGTCACCCTATTCATATAGTTACTTTATTC